>PITA01023489.1:0-28029 GCA_004023965.1 Spilogale gracilis
CCCTCCAATTTGTTTCTACCTTTTTGCCGATGTTCTTTGTCTCTCGTGGCGGTCCAGAAGTGGGAAATATCACATTTCAGGCTGGTTTCATGGGTGTTCACGGTGGTCTTGTAGTGGTTTTTTTGTTGGAATTCAGCTCTCTTCAGGGAACTCCCTGAAATGCGGTCACCTGGCCTTCCGCCATCTTGACCCTCTCTCGTGGCTCATTTCTTAACTCTGCCTTGCACATTAGCTCTTTCTACTTGACTCTAAGACATATGAGGTAAGACTATGTCTAGAACCCTCCAGTCTTTGCAAACAGCACCTAACTATAGCTGGAGCTCAACAAATCTCATCTTGAATTTTACCAAGAGATGGGGGAAAGAGTGTCTGTATTTGGATATCTTTGTTTCAATTCAGAACTTTCAGTCCATCTGCTGCTTATCAAAAGAAAGTGATTTCCTTCAGCCCTCTCCTTCCTCCCAGTACCCAGGTACCACATCCACAGTGTCTGCAAAAACTCACTTTTGTGGCACAAAAAGTGACCTTGAATCTGCCTACTTTAAGGAGGAGAAGCCTCACTGTACAGGAAGATCATCTGGTAGGTGGACAGTGGGTCCTGGCCACGATGATGCACTGATTCCTTTTCCAATAAAAAGACAGCAGATTTGCTCATTCTTGTTCTTATCTGGAACTCTTCCTCCTTCAGGCACCAGATAGTAGCACTCCATCATCAGGATTAGTGTTCTGAACCTGAACTTTCCCTGCTCTTGCAATGTTGCGTTCCGAACTGCTTTTACTGATCAGATAATAGGCAATCAGGCAGGCTGCCACAAAGCAAATAAATAACCACTGGGAACTTAGTCATGCATATTTAAAAGCACTCAGCCTGAGCACAGTTTTTATTGATGAGTGATAAATGCTTTGGCATTCCTTACCACCATAGTGCTATTTAAAAATAAACCAACTGTAGTCGACCCTTACCTTTCAGATGTGGAAAAAGCCTGTGTAGAAAGCAGTACTTCTTCACAGAACTGATGCTTAGCAGTGTCATAATTCTTGTGCTAGTGACTAAATTGGCTGGGGGTTTTGGGTTATACCCCGAGAAACTCAAGCCAAGGACATGCCCTAAATTATATTGTAGTGAGCAGATTTGTACTTTATATCTAGCATAATAAACATCAAGAAACTATTAAAAATAGGGAGTGCTAGAATAATCACTGAAAGATTCAAGGAAATCTAAAAGAAACATGCCCATTTTCCAGCTCCCTTGTTAATTTCTTGTTTCTTTCTCATATTTCTCCAGATGTGCAAATATCTTTCACCTGCTGTTAAGCATACTTGGCAAAACTTTTGCTGAACTGCTGTATTGTTTTATGTTAAATATTTCCTCACCTAACAAAAATGATCCTGGTATGTTCCAGCAGACTGTTGCATCTTTTAATGAAACGTGATCGAGAGATGTAATAGGAACTAAATATGTTTATTCAGAGGTATTTGGTTTTCTGACAGATTATGAAATATAGCATAAAATCATAAATCAAGAACAATTTCATCAACCATAAATACAGGCTCTCACTTCAGTTGTTTATTCTCACGGATGCTGGAAACACAATCCTGAGATGAGTTTGCAAAATAGAGATTCATATGAGAACTAAATTAATATTGTAAAACAGATACTGGCCAGTATTCATCTTTAAATGGGATTAACTTGTATTTAGAAAAATTTACTTTTTTTTAAATAAAGGTCTTATTTATTTATTTGGCAGAGAGAGATACAGTGAGAGAGGGAACACAAGCAGGAGGAGTGGGAGAGAGAGAAGCAGGCATCCTGCCAACCAGGGAGCCCAAAGTGGGGCTTGATCCCAGGACCCTGGGATCATGACCTGGGCCGAAGGTAGACACTTAATGACTGAGCCACCCAGGCACCCTAGAAAATTTTACTGTTAAGGAATGGACACTGTTGCCTTACTGGCCAGTTCTGAGTCACATGTGATTCAGGAGGTTTCCTAAGAGAATTTTCTAAGGTGGAGAGACAGGGCTTTCCTCCTAGCTCAGTAGCCTTCAGAATATCGCACAGTATTGTAGTTTTGTGCATTCAATTTTAAGTAGATCTAGTGATTCTATTTTTCATTTAAAAAGTCAGCTCTGACAAAATGGACAAGTGGCTTATAAACCAGTCCAGGAAAGAAGCAGAGGGTTGAAGATAACAGGGATAATCCAAGTGAAGCACATTGTAACAGGTGGACACATTTCTTGGCATACTCAGTGAAGAGTAAGGAGAAAAGAAAATATCAAGATTTATTCTGCTATATATTTTTTAAAAGATTTTATTTATCTATTAATTCATAAAGAGAAACACAGCTTGAGAGGGAACACAAGCAGGAGGATTGGGAGAGGGAGAAGCAGGCTTCCCGCCAAGCAGGGAGCCCCATGTGGGTCTCAATCTCAGGACTCCAGGATCATGACCTGAGCTGAAGGCAGATGCTTAACGACTAAGTCACCCAGGTGCCCCAGTTCTGCTATTTTATTAAGCAGTGCTTTTCATTCTCAGTAATTCCTTTCTACACTGTTTTTTTGTTTGTTTGTTTTGGTTTTTTTGTTTGTTTTTTTTAAAGATTTTATTTATTTGACAGAGAGAAACACAGCCAGAGAGGGAACACAAGCAGGGGGAGTGAGACAGGGAGAAGCAGGCTTCCCACAGAGCAGGGAGCCCGATGTGGGACTCGATCCCGGGTCTCCAGGATCATGACCTGAGCCGAAGGCAGTTGCCCAACCGACTGAGCCACCCAGGCGCCCCTTTCTACACTGTTTTTAAAGGCTACCCTGCTCCTCGAACATCATGGTGAAGTGGGCCAGAGAAGAATGTCTGTGGCTTGGGTGGGAGCCCGAGGGCTCCTGTGGGTGGGACAGGGCAGCTATCTGAGGGTCTCAGAAACTGACATGGATAAGCCACATGTTGAGGGGACTCAGTGAAGTCAACATGGGTAGAGATTAGCTGGAGATGAGATGGAAGCCTGTCACTACTAACCCCTCTCTCCTGCTTTGGTACTTAATAATTCTTCAGCCCCAGTGAAGAGAGAACAAAGGGAAGAAATGTGAGAAACTTCAGCCACCTTGTGCAACTGGGGGCTTAAAAGGGAGATTGCGATCATTTATAGAAAAACAGACTTTTCCCCCCCCTTAATACATATGAGTCTGTAACCTGAGAATGATATCAGGTCCATTATGCAGAGATCATTTCCAGTTCGTCTTTGTTTATCTTCCTGCTTCTAGGTCAGGTGATTCCCAAACTTGTCTACACATTAGTGTCACCTGGGGAGCTTAAAAAACCGCCAATGCCTGTGTTCCATTCCCTAGAGCTGATCATTTAAGTTGTCTGGAGCACCACCCTGGCTTTGCAATTTTAAAAAGATCCTAGATGGGACACCAGAGGAGTTCAGTGGGTTAAGCATCTGACTCTTAATTTCGACTTAGGTCGTGATCTCACGGATCTAGTGAGCCCCAAGCCCTGCATAGTGAGTGGGGTAGGGTCAGGGGAGGGCGCATCAGCTGGGTTCTCAGCATGGAGCCTGCTTGGGATTCTGTCTCTCCTTCCCCTACCCACATGCATGTGCTCTCCCACTCTCTCTCTCTGTCTTTCTCTCAAAAAAAAAAAAAAAATCCTAGGTGATCCTAATAGGCAGACACTGGTTTACTCTTACACAAAACACTTCGATTTCAGACTCTTTGTCTGAAAAAAAAGTTTTATTTATTCATTTGACAGAAAGAGAGCAAGTGAGGGTGGGGAGGGGCAGAGGGAGAGAATCCTCAAGCTGACTTCCTGCTGAGTGTGGACCCTGACACGGGGCTTAATCCTACGACCCAGGAGATCATGATCTGAGCTGAAAGTAAGAGTTTGATGCTTAACCGACTGAGCCCCACAGGTGCCCTGGTGTTTGTGGATTGTTAAAGTTCAGATTGTTGGGGCGCCTGGGTAGCTCAGTTGGTTAAGCAACTGCCTTCGGCTCGGGTCATGATCCCAGAGACTGGGGATCGAGTCCCACATCGGGCTCCCTGCTCGACAGGAAGCCGTCTTCTCCCTCTCTCACTGCCCCTGCTTGTGTTCCCCCTCTGGCTGTGTTTCTCTCTGTCAAATAAATAAAATCTTAAAAAAAAAAGTTCAGATTGCTGCAAGCGTTATAGATGCTTCTGTCATAACCTACATCTCTCCCCAGTGTACATTTCTCTTCACTGGTGGCAGCCCCCATAGGACTGGAAGCTGCGGGGGCCTTGCCATCCTTGCTGGGCAGTGCTCTCCAGCATCCAGCGTGATATGTGGCATGTAGCACAGAATAAGTATTTGTTGCATGAAGGAAGGAATGACAGATAGGTCTTTGCCCCTTTCCTACTCATTATACCCCACTCCCAGCTCCTCTTGAACTAGAAGGCTCTCTGGTGAAGAGCAGGAACAACCAAGTGAGGAAACAGATATACACATGCTCCTCATCTGAACTCCTTGACATCACCAATTGGGAGATTTTGATTGAATGCCAAGTTTATTGCCATAGCCTTAACATCCTCAGAGGAGGAAAGTGCTGCCTTTTTATTTCTGGAATTAGTCAAGACCTTCCATGTAGAGTGAATAATTATTATTAATGGTTTTTGTTAGGTTGGCTCAATTCAGAGTTTTATGTCCTTGCATTCCATATATTGATCTGCCTATGATATTTTATTGACATTTACTCTACCTCTAGATTATATATTCTTGTGCGGGAGCCAGGAATTTAGTTGATCACAGTAGTGAATTTTTAGCTTTTAATTACCAAGTGCAAATCAAAGGTGTGCTTTAGCTGTAACATTTTATTCCAGATGTAGATAGTAATAATTAGAAGATGAATAAATTTCAAAAACTTTCTTCTTGAGTATTTTTTAAGACCATTTTGTGCCATATACTTTTCTCTCCGATGGTGCTTGTAGCTGGGTGTGAGGAAGGGCCCTTGTGTTGAGCACTGGGTGTTGTACATAAGTAATAAATCACCACATTCTGCATTAGAAACTAATATTATACTGTATGTTAACTGACTGAAACTTAAATAAAAACTTGGGAACAAAAAAGGAAAGGGAGATATTTTGAAATTGGACAATGGACCTGAGTCACCTTTACCTGATCTGTACTTATCACTAGGAACATGGAACTCAGGGCATGTGCAGACACAAAGATCTGCCAAATAAAGGTGATTGGCAAGAAGAGAAGAAGAGTGAATAGGCTTCTCTAGGGTTTTTTTTTTTTTTAATCTGTTTGCTTTTTCTGCTGTCTCATTAAGTTGCCCAAACAGTTGGTGAATCTTGAAGGCATCAGCTGTACTCTCCACTGCCTGCCAAGCAATGACCACCATAGTAGATTTTGTAAAATGTGGAAGGAAATGTTCTTCTATTCCATAAAACTCTGTCTTTTGAAGTTTATTACAGAAAGACAAAGTAATGACGTGTGGAGTGACTCTTGTAAGATCCACAGTGTGATACACATTACAACAAGGAAAGTCTATAAAAGCAAATCGCCATCTTTTCTGGACCCCAGATGCTTGGAATTGAGTTAATCATTATGCATGGTCCAGGATATGCTATCATCGTTTGAATAAGCATGACCTTTCATTTATTTTAATAATATAAAGATGCCCGTGAACCTGCCAGCTAACCCAAGATCCAGAATATTATATTTCTCTTAAGTTCATGTGTACACTCTTTTCTGACCCCCTTCACTTGCCTCAGAGGTAATCAATATCCCATATTTATTTATTATCCCTTTTAAAAGTAGTTTTATCATATATACACAAGATATGCATATATCTATACAATGCATTGTTTGGTTTTGTTGACTTTTGTTTCTTTTCAATGTGTACGTTTACTAAAATTCATCCTTGCATCTCTAGTTACATCCTTGTATCTGTAATTCATTCATTTTTAAATTATGTTTTCATACAAACATATACCACACAACCATTTAGCAGTATTTATCTATTTTCCTGTGAGTGGACATTTGGAGCCTTTGCTGTTGAGAACTGGGATGTAAGAGCGCTCTCATGTCGGTGACTGGTCCGCATGGTGCAAATATTCACCTTACGTATGTACCTTAGAAGGTTCTTGAGGGCCATTGGGTGTACAGATGTTTGAATCTACGAGATCTACAGCTTTATAAATTATTTTCATAAAACCGAGGACATAGTTTTATTCTCTAACACTCAGTATTGTCAGGCTTCTTATTTTTGCTGCATATTTTGAAAAATGATATTACATTGTGATTTAATATACATCGTCAAGATTTTTCATCACATGAGGGGCACCTGGGTGGCTCAGTTGTTAAACCTCTGCCTTTGGCTCAGATCATGATTCTGGAGTCCTGGGATAGAGCCCCGCATAGGGCTTCCTGCTCGGCAGGAAGTCTGCTTCTCCCTCTCTCACTCCCCCTGCTTGTGTTCCCTCTCTAGCTGTGTTTTTCTCTGTCAAATACATAAATAAAATCTTAAAAAAAAAAAAAAAAGATTTCTCATCGCATGGATCAGCTTCATCTGTTTATTGGCCAGAAGTGTTGCTTATGTATAAAATAGGTATCCCTGACTTTTCCCCTTTTTTCTATCTTTTTATTGATGTGTATGACTTTTACATATTGTAGATACTGTCACCTTCAGTTACGTGTGTTGCAAGTATTGTCTCCCATTTTGTGGCTATCCTCTCCCTTTCTTTCAATGTCTTTTAATTTTAACATGGTCAAATGTATCATTAACTCTATAAATTCAGTCACTTTGCACACAGATATGCACACACATAAGGAAAGGTGATATTTGATATATACCTACAGATACAATAAATATATACCTATCAATAAGCATGTGTGCATATACTTCCAATTATATTTCCATTATTTTCAGGATTCTAAATCTCCCAATTCCAAAACAAGTTTGTGGAATAGGAAATACCAAAGTTTTTATATCATAGATTGCAAGCTATTTTCTGAACTGAGAATTATTAAAAGAGAAAAATGCATCTTAGTATTCAGTAGTGTATTGTACATTTGTTATATACATATATGTGTGTACACACATGCACATACACACACACAGAATATTACTCAGCCATAAAAAAGAATGAAATTTTATCATTTGCAATGATGTAGATGGAGCCAGAGAGTAAAAGGTGAAACAAAATATGTCAGTCAGAGAAAGACAAGTACCAGGTGATCTCATTCGTGTGTGGAATTTAAGAAACAAAACAGAGGAACATGGTAGGAGAGGCTGGAGGGACGAGGCAAACCAGAAAACAGACTCTTCACTCTAGAGAACAAACCGAGGGTCTCTGGAGGGGGCAGGGGTCAGCTGGGGATGGGCTAAGTAGGTGATGGGGATTAAGGAGGGCACTTGCAATGAGCACTGGGTGTTGTGTGTAAGTGATAAATCACTAAATTCTATACCTAAAACTAATATTCCATTCTATGCTAACTAACTGGAATTTAAAGAAAAACTTGAAAAAAAAAGAAGTCATACTTTTCTCTTTACCACTGGCCAAAAAATTATACATTATACACTGTGAGAACGTGTATTCTCTCTAGAGACCAAATCTCCTCATATTTATTTCATACATATTTATAGGCAGATAATCACCGATGACTCCGAAATGTAGGAAACTGCTACATAATAATTCTTGATTCATAAAATAAATGCCATGACATAAGTCATAGCTATTATTGAGTCCTTGCTAAGTACCAGACACTATTCTAAGCATGTCATCACAGGCATTAACACAGTTTGCACAAACATCCTATGAGCTGGGTACCACAGGGACTATTTCCACATGATAAAACTGATTGACATCAAGGAACTTGCTCCAGTATCCCTAGAACATAATGGAGCTGAAACTGGAACTAACACTATCAGGACACCTTTGAAAGCAAACAGTGCTTATTCAAATGCCCCTGGAAAAGCAGGTGTAAACCAGCAGGGAATCAGGCCAACCAAAGATGTGGCGACCTAGCCACACAGCAAATAGCAAATCTTCCCAGGATTTTTATCATTCAGAGATAGTGGGCATAATCGATTTCTTGTGGGTCCTCTCATCCTTTAACATGCGACAGTTTCAAGAGTCCCTTCCTCTGCAGCCTTGAGCAGTCTTCCTGCATTTAGGCATCAACGTCAAGACCAAGCAAACCCCAGTACCTAAAACCTCGCCAAGTGGACCTCAAAAATTCCTCACTTTGTCTTCTCCAGAGAAGGCTTTGTGCTACAAACCTGTGTGTGTTAGAAGAATTGGTTGTGGC
The DNA here is from genome assembly GCA_004023965.1 of Spilogale gracilis. Taxonomy (NCBI): domain Eukaryota; kingdom Metazoa; phylum Chordata; class Mammalia; order Carnivora; family Mephitidae; genus Spilogale; species Spilogale gracilis. The sequence goes on from PITA01023489.1 coordinate 8,270, forward strand.
ACTGTGCTCTCTATTAGGTAAAAACAAATATTGTGTATCCAGGTCTCCGCGTAGTATAAGAGGAAGGAAAGGAAAACGGGGTTTCCAAAATATAGCTTAAAAGGGAGAGAGCAAATGAAACTAAGACCCTGGGACTTCCAAGTCTTTATTTGGCTTTTCTGCTGACTTAAGATCATAAAAATTGCTGCTTAAAAAAATGCAGATGGGGGACAAATCATCGTCAATCTTCTTAAAGCACCCTGAAAGGCTTGATGCATAAATGGCCATTATTTACTTTTTTTGTGTCAAGATAAATTAATGTAAGGTTTCTCTTTCTTATTTGAGTTCATTCTAAAGCAATGTGTTGTATTTTTATGTATATGCTTTTTAATCTCCTGTATATTATGATGTTTTGACATCTTAACAAAAGTCCTTCTGGCTGGGGACAGACTGCCTACCCCCTTTGGGGCTAACTAATTCTTCAGAGCTAGCTTAGGGCCCAGCTAAGGCAGGCCTTTGATATGCAAACCAACCAACCCCAATTTGGGTCTCCTCTATCTGGCTCCTGTGCCCCCAGCAGCAATAGTTCTTTGCCTTCCTTGTCCCAAGACCAAGTACTAAGCAACTGGAAAACCATCCCTGTAGTCCAGTGCCTGCTGAAACTCTTCAAACTAGCCAGTTCTAAACTGTTTACATGCCCTGGTTTGCTTTTTCCACAGAAACCCCAATAAAGGCTGAGGCGCTGCTTCTGACCACCCTGGTGTATTTCCCTGCTTGCCTCTCTGGTCTCTAGGACATGTGAATATAATCAACTTTGTTTTCCTGAATCTCTCCTCTGACTCCACTTGTGGCTCTCCCCGACTGATCACATCATAAGACAATACAAAACAGGTCAGAAATTTGGAAATGGAAAAGCTTAACAATCAAGTGAAAGAGGAGAGTCAGTTCAGTGTTCTGAGATTGGAAATCACTTTGCACCCAGCAGTCCCAAATGTGCTTCCTAGACATTTGCTCAGCAGAGTGTCAGTCCCTAAACCTGCCCCAGTTCCTTCTCTGCATGAGTGCCACGTGTGGTGGTCTGTGGATGAAGGATGACAACTGTGTGCAGTAAAGAGAGAGGATGGTATTGTCTTAAAGTAACACTTCCTATTAGGGTTGGTCCTAGTTCACGTGCTACTCACTTGTAGAGAAGCATTATCATTGAAAAGGAAAACTTAAAAACTTTTATTTAATAGGTTTCTTGGTTGTGCTTTTTGAGTAAATGCTTTATTGATTCAACAGTATTAACCTTACTGAGAAAAGCATCTACAGATATGAGAAAAATCGGATCATTATCTTATAGTGAACTAGAAGTGATTCTTTGGCTTGATGGCTTGATACAGAAGCCGGTACGTTGGGCTTCACACTGGACTTCCTTTCTCTTAGCCACGGCCGGAAACACAAGCTTTTACACTGAGCCACAGTTATTAATTATGGAGGTCTCAGGCTCTTACATGTATCATGTTCTTACTAAGTGTTTGTTAAGGCAATGATAGAGTCATCGATTTTTCTTACACTATGTGATCCTTACTTTATCACAATACTTCTCTGCACATTGGTATACTTGAAATTCAAACAGGAAAAGATCTTGCCTTCTCCACTGTAGAATAACAGCTATATGTTGGGTTTATCCTGAAGCTACTTTTTACTTAATGGTTGAATTTTACTAATAAGTAGTAAAATCTTAACCTAGTATCAATAATTTCAAAGAAATAATCTGCAGAGAGGTACACCTCTCCCTATAACTTCATTTCAAATGTCATCATGGCTACTCAGGATAGAATTCCAAAACTTCCATGCTTGTTATATGTTATAAATTTATTTGATTATTTACTTGAGGTATTCAAGAGATTATTTAGAGACTCTCGGTGGGTTTTTTTTTAGCTTTTTTTTTTTTTTACATTTTTTTTTTTAAGATTTTTATTTATTTGACAGAGAGAAACACAGCCAGAAAGGGAACACAAGCAGGGGGAGTAAGAGAAGCAGACTTCCTGCCGAGCAGGCAGCCCGATGTGGGGCTCGATCCCGGGTCTCCGGGATCATGACCTGAGCTGAAGGCAGTCACTTAACCAACTGAGCCACCCAGGTGCCCCTTTTTTTTTTACATTTAACTCAAATGAATTTTTATGTATTTAATAAGGGCATGTTTTGAAATTTTAAGAACTATACAAGTCAGGTAAAAAGCCACATTTATTAGTCCTTGGAGATCACTATACAACGCAGACATTAAGTTAATTTCTCAAGACACATGAAAGTTAAAACTCTCTCTATAGCTTTTGTCAGATGTCAAAAAACAGTGATATATTTTTCCTGTCTATGAAGTTGCTTCGCCACCAGCAGGTTTTAGTTAACGTTATTATGATAGTGAATGACCCTAAAGAGGACTTCCTCCTTCATTTAAAGCTCCTTCCTAATAACTTACAGATGTGTGAATGCCATCAGCTGTGGGAGTTTCTGATGGGCACATTAAAAATGTTGGTATGTCACTCCATATGGTTCTTACCGGCTTCCTTTGACGACTCATAATATTCCATGAGTCCATCTATCAGTGGCTGGGCTGCTGACTTGAACATGACTCACCAGGCCTTACTCATTTTTCATTGTTGCTACTAAAAAGCTCGTTGTTTGCAGTGAGTACAAAACGGCACTCCTTTCAAAATGAAGCAGCCTCATCTTTGAGTAAGATAGTTTGCTCAAACCTCAGTAAACTTTTGTTTTACACCCTAACATCCACTTGGTTATGGGGATACAGAGTAATTTGGAGAAGAAATTGTTATTGCTTCAATTGCATGAAAATGTAATCACACATTTGCAAAAGAGGTCCCCAATGCAACACTGGGCACAAGTTTAAAAAGTGATCCTGTTTTGTTGGCTTGTAATGGAGGTATTTAGCTTTCATACTTGTTTTCTAAAGAAAAGCAATGAACAACATGAGGAGGTAATGGCAGTTTTACTATAAAATTGTAGAAAGAATTCATGAGATCATTACATCTTTTATTTGAGGAAACGAGGGCATTATTGCCAGTGAAAAACCCACAAATTCTATATAAAATTAAACAGAGTTTAAAGGGAAGAAAAGATAAATATGTAAAGCCTAATTCTGTATGTAATGAGGTTAAAGTTTTATTTTTTAATTTTTTCTTTTGGTACTAAATCTTAATTTAGTCAGTTTTATAGAGTGTTAGCAATTTATTGTTTAAATCGTTAGAGGAAAATTATGTATATATGACCCTCATTTTTTAATTTTAAGCGTGTATCTTTTTTTTTTTTTTAAACTGGCAAATCCTTTTGTAGAAAGGAAGTAGTGTCTAGATTAGAATGGCTGCCTGTGTATCTTTAGGTTTCACTTATCTCTAAAAATTCATTGCATTTCTCTGTTTTTGTTTACCTGCTTTCATAGCAGGCAGAAGAACAGCAAATTTACTCCAGGATACGAGGAGTATCCTTATAAACATTTATAAATACTTTTCAGTAGTTCGAAGGCCTGTGCAAGTAAGGCTGAGACAAAAATGACGAATCATTATTTCTATTTCATTAGGTATTAGTGTCTGTGAAATATTCCAAACTCTTCAAAATCCATTAAGGCCTATTTTTACAGAAACTTGAAACTTAAAGACTCTAAGGAAAATTAGTGGAACTTCATTTATCCAAAACTAATGAGCCCAGATGCAACTGGAATTCCAAGGAAAAGACTATCATTGCATAACGCTCAACTTTCTTACAGCCACTTTGCTTTGATGCGGTCCTTGCATTCTGAAGACTCACTTATACTATGGTAGTCCCTTACTACTGCCTCTCACTACTTTGTCTTTCCTCATATACCTCCTGTCCTCATCCAGGATGGTGATGACACAGGATTTCTTAAGGGACTTTTCTACTATACCTTGCAAACAAATGTCAATAATAGACCCCTCAAATTTCTTCTTACATGGTGAAAAGATGTATTAATTGTTCTTTAAATGCTCTCTTAAAGTTGGAAAGCAAGTGGGAAAAAGGTGTTTTATCACCTATTAAACTGGTTCCTACACTGTGCTGACTTATTTAAGCTATATCTTAGAAAACATGATGCTAAGAAATGCCAAAATCAGGATAGAAGAGTAATATTTGAAATGTGTTAATTAAGAGGGTTTACTAAATATTGGCAAACAGTACTTAAGTGTAAAATATAGAAACTATATATACATATAGAGAGAGAACGAGAGAGAGAGAAACACTCTGTGTGTGTGTGAGTGTGTGAGAGAGAGACACACACACACACACACAGTGATCTCATTTCTAAATTTTTTGATCAGGGTTTAGTTATCAAACCTCTTTGTAGTTTTATTTCACAAAACATTGAAAAATAAGAGAAAAGATGAAAATGGGAAAGCTGTCCAGCACACTAGTTTATTATTTTTTTATAGGATAGTATTGGGTCTCTTTTATCTGCAGTTGGAATGAAATGGAATGAAAGCTGTGACCACCTCCCTCTTATCCACATGTTCCCTAACACGTTTTAATGGAGAACATGCAGTAAGGGAGTCTCTTACTTCTTTGGATCAGTGAGTTCTGTTATAAAAATGAGGCCCTTTAGAACCACTGAGGAGATGAACAATAGGAAAACTATTTTGCAATAAAAAATAAACATGGAATTTGAGAGCTGAGGGAAACTGGAAATGCAGTCATTGAAAAAATGAGTGAGGATGCTGGAACAACTGGACGTGAACATGCAGAAAAATGAGTCTAGACAGAGACCTTAGATTTTTCACAGACATTAACTCAAAATGGATCCTAGACCTAAATGTAAAATGTAAACTATAAAACTCCTAGAGGATACTGTAGGAGAAAATCTACACAGCCCTGAGTGTGGTGACAACTTTTTTTTGGATATGACACTAAAGGCAGGGTGCATAAAAGAAGTAATTGATAAAATGGACTTCATTAAAATAAACTTCTCTGCCAAAGACAATTTTAAGAGAGCGAGAAGACAGACTGGGAGAAAATGTCTGTAAAAGACACATCTCATAAAGGACTGGTGTCCACAATATGCAAAGAACTCTTAAAACTCAACAATAAGAAAATAAATGACCCGATTAAAATATGAGCAAGTGACCTAAACAGATACCTCACTAAAGATCTACAGATAGCAAATATGTGCATAAACAGGTGTTCAACCTCCTATGTCATTAGGGAATTAGGAATTAAAACAACAGTGGGATACTACTATATACATATTAGAATGGTCAAAATTCAAAACACTGACAACAAAAAATACTGGCCAGAATGTGGTGCAAACAGGAACTCTCATTCATTGCTGGTAGGAATGTGAAATGGTACGGCCACTTTGGAAGACAGTTTGGTGGTTTCTTACAAAGCTAAACATATTCTTACCATATGATCTAGCAGTTGTGCTCCTTAGTATTTACCTTAATGAACTAAAAACTTATGTCTACACAAAAGCCTGTACAGCAATGTTTATAGCAGCTTTATTCATAATCACCCAAATCTGGAAGCAACCATGTTGTCCTCTGGGAGGTGAATGGATAAATAAACTGTGGTAGACCCAGACAGTTGAATATTCAGTGCTAAAAAGAAATGAGCTATCAGGCCATGAAAAGACATGGAGGAACTTTAAATTTATATTACAAAGTGAAAAAAATCAAACTGAAAAGGCTACATACTGTATGATTTCAACTATATGACATTCTAGAAAAGACAAAACTAAGGAAATGGTAAAAAAAAAAAAAACAGTGGTTTCCAGGGATTAGTGAGAAGGAAGGACGAATAAGCAGAGCACTGAGGAGTTTTAGGACAGTGAAACTCTACTGTATGGTAATACAGTACTGGATACATGTCATTATGCATTTGTCAAAATTCATAGAATGTGTAACACCAAGAGTGAACCTGAATATAAATTAGGGATTTGGAGTAGATTGTGATGTGTCATTGTAGGTACATTGATTTTAACAAACATTTCACTGTGGTGCTGGGTGTGGACAGTAGAAAGGGTTGTGTGTGTGTGAGCAGGGATATAGGAGAAATTTCTGCTCAATTTTGCTATGAAAGTAACACTACACTAAAAAAATAAGAACATTTAAATGGCTGGGGACATTTAAATGCCACAGACTCCCCCCCTTTTTTTCCCAAGATTTTATTAGTGTATTTATTTTGGAGAGAGCATGCAAGCAAGGGGAGGGGCCTAGAGAGAGAGAGAGAGAGGGGATCTCAAACAAACTCTATCCTGAGTGTGGAGCCCAATGTAGGGCTTGATCTCACAACCTTGAGATCATGACTTGAGCAGATAATCAAGAGTTGGAGGCTTAACCAACAAAGCCACCCAGGTGCCCCAATACCACAGATCTCGTAAGAAAGCTGCTCTGTGTATCCTCAGGTTAGTGGTAAACTGGGGGAGGAAAGAGTTTGGAATTGTGCCAGTGAAGTGTGAAAGGGCTCACAAGAAACATCGGGGCCTGGCCAAGGGACCTGTCAGAGAAGCAGCTGCCAGGTGGATGAAGTGGTTCAAGAATGAACGAGCTCATCTTTTCTCCAGAAAGATATTAGGGAAGGTAACTGTTAGTTGGAGATTGCATTTGAGGGGCTGCAATGATAGTTGCTAGGAAAGCAGACATCTGCTTCCATATCTGTGCAAAGAATCTATTTTGCATTTTGTAATGCTTCTTTTGGGGTAGGTTGGAGATAACATACTGAAGGAAACAAGTGTAAGTGAATAGAAAACATATGAGGCAAACTTGACCCAAACTGCATAAGGATAGAGTATTAAATATAAACATTACATGAAAGTATTTTATTAATTTTCTTTGGAAAACACTATAGCAGTTTTATAAGGAGGACATGAAAGTGACCAGATTTTAAGCTGATGCTTATGGATACATGGAAAGATAAAGCATATTAAAAGAAAAAGAAAGATTTTTTTGTTTGAATTCTAAACTGTGACATAAGGAAATCTCATAGTTCAGTCAACTAGAAGGGAGATAAAATAGTGTCCAGGCATTTCTTAATTGGAAATTTCTTTTTCTCAGCCCAAAAAGAAACTTTCCATCTGTTTTAGCATCTGCTTACTGTGGTTCAAGAATTTCTCCAATTTAACAAGTAGGTGTGACAATTGTGACATCTGAGAATTTTTTCTAGGGACACACAAAAAGAGTTTAGGCAGCTGGTAATTGGTTTCATAAGCTTTTCATAAATTTTACACACACACACACACACACACACACACACATACACACAGAATTAAAATGGCTGATCACATAGTACTTTTATAAGTTCTTTTCTTTTAAAAAAGAAACTTTGAATTAGTGTATCATTAGATTTATGCTTGTTGTTGTTATTTGTGTGTTTTCACTCATTTATTGCATGAAGAGCAGAAAGAAGTTTGCCTGAATGCAGGCCAGTAGGATTTGGGAGATGTGACATCTTGGTTTGTTAGTGGGGCTAATCCCCTTGTAGCTTTTGGAAAGTTCCTTATTTCTCTAACTCAATTTGTCCAGTGGTAACAAAATGCAAATTTAAATATATGCCCATTCTAAAAATACTAGAATGTTGAAGAAGAAAATATAGGAGAAATATAGTTGCTATAGACTGAAAGTGTCCCCCTCATATTTTCATTTTGAAACCCTAATGTCCAATGTGATGGTATTAGCAGATGGTACCTTTGAAAGGTTCTTAAGCCAGGAAGGTGGAACTCTCATACATGGGATTATTGCCTTATTAAAGTGGCTCAGGGAAATCTCTAGCCCTTCCTCCATGTGAGGACATCATGAGAAGGCACAGGCTATGAACCAGGAAGTGGGCCTTCACCAGAGAGAAAATATGCTGACACCTATGTCTTGGACTTGCCAGCCTAAGAACTGTGATAAATAATCTTATGCTCTAGAAGTTATTCAGTCTCTTGTATTTTGTTATAGCAGCCAGAATGGATTAAGACAAACATCTGTGGATGCAAGTGAAGACCATTACAGTTGGACTTCCTCCATCTCTTAAGCCTTTTTTGGAAACTCTGAATTCTGGAGTTTTGTAATTTCTTGCTCTCTTTTGAGGAAAAAAAAACCCCATGATCATAGAAAGCTTAGAGATTTTGAATATGGCTTGAATATATAAATATTTCTTTTACCTCTTAAAACTTATTTTTAGGGGTATCTGGGTGACTCAGTTAGTTAAGCATCTGTCTTTGGCTATGTCATGATCTCGGGGTCCTGGGATGGAGCCCCACATCGGGCTCCCTGCTCAACAAGGAGTCAGTCTGCTTCTCCCTCTCCCTCTGCCTCCTCCTCCTCACCCCGACTCATGCTGTCTGTTTCTCTCTTTCTCAAATAAATCTTAAAAAAATGTTTTTACTGTTTCTGTTAATTTATTACTTTTGGTTTATCTTTATAGCTATAAAGACAAATATTTCATTGTGCTTTTCAACAGGTGTCAGGTACTCAGTGAGGCAAGAAGTTTTATGCAATCATTATCTTTTTGTCTTTCATATTTGAAAATTGAAAAAGTGAGAGTGTGATTGTAATTAGTATTATAGTCATCTGCTTAAAGCAAATGTTCCTTGGCCCTTTGACTGTAATGTCTCTTCCAGTTCTACTTTGATTTGAAGTGATTTTCTATCTTCTCACAGTATAGGTCATCCCAAAGTGGCCATGAAGGGTGACTCCAGGGTGACCTGAGACTTTTGTGTTCCTGGCCAGCCAACTAGTCTTCAGATCGTGACCAGAACTCATGAGCCTTTCAGTTACTCAGAGTCATTTTGTGTGAAAGGGGACTTTTCTATCCACACTTTCTTCTTTTGATTTGATTGGAATTTTGTGAGCTATAGGAATGATATGATGTGTAGGAAAGGCTGAGAAATGGAAGAATTCTGATGCAAAGCTGCCTAATGTAATAAAAGGTGAATAATAACTAGGAGTTAATATTTTCTTACTAGGCCAAAGTATAAGTTTTCTTTCATATATTCCCCCAAAAGCAAAAAATATGAGAGACTTACGTGGTCTTCCATATTTTGTTGACTTGTTAGAATCTTTATTTGCTATTCTGTTTTCTTTATCTATACCTATATTGTTAAGGATATTAACAGTCAGAAAAGGAAAAAGAAAAAAAACCCACACATGCATTACCACAAAATGTAGAAAGAAATGCTCAACCTAGGTTTAATTAGGAGAACAAGACCGCAGTGTGCTACCATTTTACACACAATAGACTGGAAAAAAATAGGCGGTCCTGTAATATCAAGTGTTGGTGAGGACGTGGATCAACTGGATTTCTCATTCATTGCTGGTTGGAATAGAATTGAAGACATTTTCTTGTCATGATTATTTCTGACTTCACCTTGTAAATTAGAGCTTTGCATACCATTGAACTCAGCAATTCTACTCCTTTATGCATATAGAGTCATAATGTACCAGGAAACATGAGCAAACATTGACGATTGCCCTACACTGGAAACAACCTAATTGTGGCCCCCATATGAATCAATGATAGGGTTGTATATTGTGAGCCAAGGATAATGATCCTGCACAATTGATTGCATCCAAAATAAAAGACTAAATAAAACCAGAAGGACTACGAGCATCTAAAAAAGCATCTAAAACATAGAATGTATATAATTTCTTGCTGAATAGATAAATGATAAAAGTCATTGATTTGGGGTTACTATGTGACTCTAGGTATTGATAAATGTTTAAGAAGACTTTCCTGACTAATTTCTCTGATGAGACAAAAAAATATTATTAAGAGCTTCTTTACCAAATATTTTCTCATTACTTAACGATTCTATATTACATTAATTTGTATTTTGCTGTGTAAACTGTACTAAAATATTATCACACTGCCTGTTTCTAACTAGAATCACATTATAAACTTCTGGAGGGCGAGGACCACATTTTTCAGTTTCCTTTGTCTTTTACAAAAGTACATGGAGTGTGCCATTGGTAACTGCCTAGGACTTAATGGTAAAACAAGAATCCACTCAGATTTTCCTCCTTTCCAAAAAAATCTGTTTTGAAAAAGGACAAATCATGGTCAAAAGCAGGACCTTTCAACCAGGCTAAGTGCTGTGTGACTTCAAGTGGATTCATTCATTCATTCATTCTTTCATTCATAGTATACACTTAAGCGTGGTGGGGAAGGCAGAAGAAGAGGGAAAGAGTGATTCTTAAGCAGGCCGGAACCTTTGTCAGGGCTCAGTATTGCGACCTTGTGATCATAACCTGAGCCAAAATGAGGAGTGAGGGGGCACCTGGGTGGCTCAGTTGGTTAAGCAACTGCCTACGGCTCGGGTCATGATCCTGGAGACCCAGAATCGAGCCCCGCATCGGGCTCTCTGCTCAGCCAGAAGCCTGCTTCTCCCTCTCTCACTCCCCCTGCTTGTGTTCCCTCTCTCGCTGTGTTTCTCTCTGTCAATATATAAATAAATAAATCTTTAAAAAAAAAAATCAGGAGTTAGGTGCTTAATCAACTCAGCTGCCCAGGCACCCCTTAAGTGGATACCTTTAAAGAAAAGTTAAACATAAAGAAAAAAAAGTTTAACATATATGGTGAAGTTGTTGCAATTATCTCTGTGTGTAGGCATATGTTTGTGACAAATAAAAAAAATCTTATGTGGGAATTCTGAGATATAATGAAGCTCTTGGCACACAAGGCATCAACGATAGAAAAACATTGTATATCTGATATTCATCCAATTAAAAACATGCTAAACAGTGTGCTATGCTCATTATCTTGCAAAGAAAAATGGAATCCAGGAAGCTGTTGATATTTCAGTTCTAAGAGGTTATTTTTGTTGTTGTTGTTTAATCAAGTACTAATCAGGAGAGATGCACTTTATAACAAGAGAGCCAATTTATCTAACTTTAAAACTACCCAGGCAGTTAGCCTTAAATGATTATTCTTAGAAGTATGTTAACCCATTTCCAATTAAACTGTACTTCCTGTTGTTATAGTGGTTACAAGAGGCACAAATTGAAAGAGAAAAGAAAAATATGTTTCCCTACCCTTTTTCTTCTACCCAGTTCATCACCATTTTAAACCCTCTGATATGCTAATTGGTTCATAGGTATCAGAGGAGAATCTTTTGAGAGAAAGCAACAGAAATCCCAAACCCAAATAACTCATCCAAAAGGGATTTTATTTTTTCATTAACTGAGTACTCTATATCTGCTATGACCAGAATTTTTTGCTAGTTATGTTCCTCTGGGTTGAGTCCATTTTAGAACAGGCTTTTTAGTAGTGGTTCTGCGTCTCATCTAACAGGAAAGAGAACTTCTCTCCTTCAAGAGTAGAGCAAAAACTTGATTCCTATAGGCTCCTTTGAGCCATGGACCCATCCCTTAATTACTGTGTCCAGGGGAAGAGAAGTAGTTTAGACTTACAATACATGCGTACCTCTGTAGCCATGCGAGTGGGGGATCAGTTGACTGCAGATATATAGACTATACCTAGAACAGCCTGATATTTGGACAGAAATTAGTGTACTGTTACCAAAGGCAACTATGCTAAATGTTGCAATTATCTATTACATTATACCCTTCAAGTCAGCCGCACATTTTCTTTCTTTCTTTTTTTTTTTTTAAGATTTTATTTATTTATTTAACACAGAGAGAGAGAGAGAGATCACAAGTAGACAGAGAGGCAGGCAGAGAGAGAGGAGGAAGCAGGCTCCCTGCTGAGCAGAGAGCTTGATGTGGGCCTCGATCCCCAGGATCCTAAGATCACGACCTGAGCTGAAGGCAGAGGCACTAACCCACTGAGCCACCCAGGCACCCTAAGCCGCACATTTTCTTACAGCTTTAATAACTATGGGCTATATATTTTCTTGGATGTAGAGGTCTGAGATATACCCAGAAAGACAAAATAATTTTTTGTTTCTTGGTTGGTGAAGGAAAGTGCAAGCAACTTTTTTGCTAGGTGACTTTCAAAGGGTCAATTTGGAGCTGTTTTTCTTAATTCTGAGAAGAGTTTCTGGAAGGTCTCCTCTTATTCAAATGGAAGAAGTAGGAACCCACTGATTCAGAAGTATGTATCAGAATACTTTGTGGCTTGATAAAGTTTTCTCCAAAGAATCTTTGTAGTGGAAGCTTGGGGGAAAACTTAAGTAATATGCATTGTCAAAGCTTTCTCAGGGGGAAATAGAATCTCCCCATTCCAGGGGAGACCACCTATCAGAACATCAGATAAATTGAAATGATTTCAGGTAAGTTCCCCTGTGTCTCCAAAGGAGGATTCGCCCGAAGGGAAGACGTGTTTGACTAGTGAGCTGTAGGAAATCATGAAGGAAGATTCATTCATTCCTTAACAGTCTGTGGCTACATCTCTCTGTCACAGTGGGTGTACTGTGAAAACAATAGCCCTCGAAGGAAAGGGTAAAAGGAGACCTGGAACTTCGGAAACCTGCGTGTGGTGGTCCTCTGCAGTGTGTGTGGCATCATTGGCCAGGGTAGAAAGGCTCAAATGATGTACTAGACTAGATCTGTTAAGTGCAATGAGTTTGTATGGCAGTGACAACAGAAATGACAATTGATTATTGGAGCTGGCATGAAACTGGTCAGATAGCTTGAGTGTCTGCCTTTTCTCCTCCTCCTTTAATAATTCTCTTTCCCTCCATCCCTCCCTTTCTGTCTCCCTCTTTGCCTCCTTCCCTTCCTTTGTTAATTTTGCTGACAACAAGTAGCTGAGAAACAGGGATGACCCTTTGGGGTTACACAAAAATCCACAGTTCTTGACAACTTGGTTAAAGGGAGAGGTTTTAAGAGGTAGCCATTGAATTTCCTTTTAAAATTGTCCTGTGAGGGATTTAATGATGAATTTGAATATTAAAAAGATTTATGGTATTAATTATACCTTAAGCTGGTAATACAGGCCACATTGATTTTACCAGATTAATTAAAAAAACATACATAAAAAAACAAAACGCACAACTTAGAGAATTATTCCTAAGACTTCTGCTACTCCTTCTTCTACTTTCTAGTTTCCAAATCTGATCAGGCTTAAAATTATCTTTAAAACAGATTATTCCCACACCATCAAATGTTGGTGTGGGTTTCAGTAACATAACTAAAGAAAGAGTAAAACAAGTAAAAGAGGGGAGGGGTTGTTGGTCAGCAGAGAATAATGGCGGCTAAAGACTGGCCAGTCAAGCATTGGCACTTCTCATTCCTGGCTCATGGGTCTGTCAGACATCTTGGCAGGAGTATCTCCATTCTCAGTCAGGTTTCCTTAGCCAGATGCCATTGAACAATCCAATCATAGAATTAGTTCCCTTCATTTTCAAATTCCATGTTCATAAAGCAAACATATTTTAGTTCTCCACAAGGAAATCATTATTGAATAAAGTATATATTCAACTGGACTCCTTGGTGGCAGAGGGTGGCAACATTAAACTGAGCTTTGAAAACACCAATTTCAAAATTAATAGAATAAATACACTGGAAAATGTAAAAATAAGTGAAGACAATATCATTCTCAGTTTAAACTAAAATGGATGATTGAAGGATGCCAGCTTTCTCACAAAGACTATCAAGATGCAAAAAGTTTATGTTGGACTTTTATTCTTCATTTTTTGACAGACTTGTCGCGTGAGATGTGGGGTACACAACACAACATGAGACTCATGTTTTCTACTCTGTTCTGATCCAAGGGCTCCAAGAGGTGTGACCTGGGATATGGGACCTGAAGGAGGAGGAGCATTAATGTTAGCAGAAGACAATGGGGAAGATTTCTAAATTGTATCAGTCAGGGTTCTCGGTTACAAACAACAGAAGCCAACCACTATCAGATTAAAAAAGAAAATCACTGAAAAAATATTGGGCATGTCACAGAATCAATCAGGAGACTGGGGAATAGGATTAGAGAAGAAGATCCAAAAAAAAGTCAGACAATGGAAAACAGTCCAGAACACACCATGGTAATTTTTGCTTTCGATGCTATGTGTGTGAACCATCTTGGAGGTGGATCCTCCAGTCACAGTTAAGACTCAGCTGGTGCCTTGATTACAGCTTCATGAGAGATTAAGCTGGAATGGCCCAGCTAAGATATTCCTGAATTCCTGTCCCACAGAAACTTTGTGACACAATAAATGTTTATTATGTTTTAAATTGCTAAATTGTAGGGTAATTTATTATGCAGAAGTAGGTCATTAATAATCATATCTTGTTTTCATCTGGACAAGAGAGAAGACATCTCATTTTAGAGATGTGGGAATTAACTCAGATTTAAAAAGTCTAGTTTTTTTTTCAAAATCACTTGATAAATACTTGCATGGCCCTGCTTTATATCAGCCACTGTTCTAAATGCTTTACAGCTATTAACTCATTTCATTCCCCTAGCAACCCTATGAATAGGCACTCTTTTTTTTTTAAATGTTGTAAGTTTTAATACATTTATATACCCTGTAAAACCAGCACCATAACCCAGATAACAAATATATCCATCACACACAGAAAGTTCCTCATCACACTTTGTCATTCCTTCTTCCTGATTCTTCTTCTTCCTGTTCACTCCATTTCCTCATGTCATATACAAAACATCATGCTATATAAAAAAATTAACTTAAAATGGATCAGCAAACTAAATACAAGAGCTAAAATTAGAAAGTTCTTTAAAAAAGAGTAAATTTGGGGGCACCTGGGTGGCTCAGAGGCCTTCGTCTCAGGTCATGATTTCAGGGTCCTGGGATCAAGACCTGCATCAGGCTCTCTACTCAGCAGGGAGCCTGTTTCCTCCTATTTTTTTGTTTTATTTTATTTTATTTTATTTTATTTTATTTTATTTTATTTTATTTTATTTTATTATTTTATTTTATTTTATTTTATTTTATTTTATTTTATTTTATTTTATTTTATTTTATTTTATTTTATTTTATTTTATTTTATTTTATTTTTTTATTGTTACTTAAATTTTTTTTCCAGTGTTCCAAGATTCATTCCCCATTCCCCACACCCAGTGCTCCATGCAATAGGTGCCCCCAGTACCCACCACGAGGCTCTCCCATCCCTCCACCCCCATCCCTCCAAGTCCCTCAGTTTGTTTCTATGTCCAAAGTCTCTGTTGTTTCGTTTTTCTCCCTGTATTACTCTGCTTCCCATTTACTTTCCTTCTCCCACTGTCCTCCAGGTTAGCCCTCATGTGCCGCAAGTAAGAGAAACCATGTGATATTTGACTTTCTCTACTTGGCTTATTTCACTCAGCATAATCTCTTCCAGTCCAGTCCATGTTGCTACAAAAGTTGGATATTCATCCTTTCTGATGGAGGCATAGTATACCATTGTATATATGTACCACATCTTCTTTATCCATTCATCTGTTGATGGGCATCTTGGCGTTTTCCACAGTTTGGTGATTGTGGCCATTGCTGCAATGAACATTGGGGTACATATGGCCCTTCTTTTCACTACATCTGTATCTCTGGGGTAAATGCCCAGTAGTGCAATTGCAGGGTCATAGAGTAGCTCTATTTTTAATTTTTTAAGGAATCTCCACACTGTTTTCCAAAGCGGCTGCACCAGTTTACATTCCCACCAACAGTGTAAGAGGGTTCCCCTTTCTCTGCACCCTCTCCAACACTTGTTTTCTGTCTTGTTAATTTTGGCCATTCTGACTGGTGTAAGGTGGTATCTCAGTGTGGTTTTGATTTGAAATTCCCTGACAGCTAGTGATGCTGAACATTTTTTCATGTGTCTGTTAGCCATTTGTATATCTTCTATGGAGAAGTGCCTCTTCATATCTCTTGCCCATTTTTTGATGTGTTCATCTTCTTTTTGGGTGTTGAGTTTGAGTAGTTCTTTATAGATCTTGGATACCAGCCCTTTGCCTGCAGTTTCATTTGCAAATATCTTCTCCCATTCTGTGGGTTGCCTCTTTGTTTTGTTGACTGTTTCCTTTGCTGTGCAGAAGCTTTTTATTTTGATGAAGTCCCAGAAGTTCATTTTCGCTTTTGTCTCCTTTGCCTTTGGAGATGTGTCTTGAAAGAAGTTGCTGTGGCTGATGTCAAAGAGGTTACTGCCAATGTTCTCTTCCAGGATTTTGATGGATTCCTGCCTCACGTTGAGGTCTTTCATCCATTTAGAGTTTGCCTTTGTGTGCGGTGTAAGAGAATGGTCTAGTTTCATTCTTCTATACGTAGCTGTCCAATTTTCCCAGCACCATTTATTGAAGAGACTGTCTTTTTTCCACTGGATATTTTTTCCTGCTTTGTCAAAGATGATTTGACCATAGATTTGTGGGTCCATATGTGGGCTCTCCACTCTGTTTCATTGGTCTATTTCTTTGTTTTTGTGCCAATACCACGCTGTCTTGGTGATCACAGCTTTGTAATAAAGCCTGAAGTCAGGTAATGAGATGCCCCCAGCTTTGCTTTTCTTCTTCAGCAATTCCTTAGTGATTCGGAGTCTTTTTTGGTTCCATATAAATTTTAGGATTGTTTGTTCCAAAGTTTTGAAGAATGTTGGTGGATTTTTGATCGGAATGGCATTGAAAGTATAGATTGCTCTGGGCAGTATAGACATTTTGACAATGTTTAGTCTTCCCATCCATGAGCATGGAATGCTCTTCCAACTTTTTGTGTCTTCTTTAATTTCTTTCATGAGTGTTCTGTAGTTCCTCGAGTACAGATCCTTGACTTCTTTGGTTAGGTTTATTCCTAAGTATCTTATAGGTTTGGTGCTATAGTAAATGGAATCGATTCTCTGATTTCCCTTTCTATTTTTTCATTGTTAGTGTATAAGAATGCAACTGATTTCTGTGCATTGATTTTGTATCCTGCCACATTACCGAATTGTTGTATGAGTTCTAGTAGTTTGGGGGTAGTCTTTTGGGTTTTCCACATAGAGTATCATGTCATCTGCAAAGAGAGAGAGTTTGACTTCCTCTTTGCCAAGCTGGATACCTTTTATTTCTTTCTGTTGCCTGATTGCTGTTGCTAGGACTTCTAACACTATGTTGAATAGTAGTGGTGAGAGTGGGCATCCTTGCCTTGTTCCTGATATCAGAGGAAAGGCTGTCAGTTTTTCCCCGTTGAGGATGATATTCGCTGTGGGTTTTTCGTAGATAGACTTTATGAGGTTGAGAAATGTTTCCTCTATCCCTATACTTTGGAGAGTTTTGATCAGGAATGGATGTTGTATTTTGTCAAATGCCTTTTCTGCATCAATTGAGAGTACCATGTGGTTCTTCTCTCTTCTCTTATTGATTTGTTCTATCACGTTGATTGTTTTGCGAGTGTTAAACCACCCCTGCATCCCTGGGATAAAACCCACCTGGTCATGGTGGATAATCTTTTTAATGTATTGTTGGACCCTTTGCAAGGATCTTGTTGAGAATCTTGGCATCCGTATTCATCAGCAATATTGGTCTGAAGTTCTCCTTTTTGATGGGGTCTTTGTCTGGTTTGGGGATTAGAGTGATGCTGGCTTCATAGAAAGAGTCTGGAAGTTTTCCTTCCATTTCTATTTTTTGAAAGAGCTTCAGGAGAATAGGCGTTATTTCTTCTTTGAATGTTTGGTAGAATTCCCCAGGGAATCCATCTGGGCCTGGACTCTTGTTTTTGGGGAGGTTTTTGATCACTGCTTCAATCTCGTTACTGGATATAGGTCTATTCAGATTGTCAGTGTCTTCCTGTTTCAGTCTTGGGTGCTTATAGGTTTCTAGGAATGTATCCATCTCTTCTAGATTGTTAAACATATTGGCATATAGTCGTTGATAGTAATTTTTGATGATTGTTTCTATTTCCTTGGTGTTAGTCGTGATCTCTCCCCTTTCATTCATGATTTTGTTAATTTGGATCTTCTCCCTTTTCCTTTGGATTAGTTTGGCCAATGGTTTATCGATCTTATTGATTCTTTCAAAGAACCAGCTTCTAGTTTTGTTGATGCATTCTACTGTATCTCTAGTTTCTGATTCATTCATCTCTTCTCTAATCCTTATTATTTCCCGCCTTGTGTGGGGGGTTGGTTTAATTTTTTGTTGATTTTTCCAGTTCTTTAAGGTGTAATGAGAGTTGATGTATTCGGGATTTTTCAATTTTTTTGAGTGAGACTTGGATGGCTATGAATTTCCCCCTTAGCACTGCCTTTGCTGTATCCCATAGGTTTTGGATCGATGTATCTTCCTTCTCATTGGTTTCCATGAAGTTTTTCAGTTCTTTGATTTCTTGGTTGATCCACATATTCTTGAGCAAGATCGTCTTTAGCTTCCAAGTGTTTGATTTTCTCCTGAACTTTTTATGGTGGTTGAGTTCCAGTTTGATGGCATTGTGTTCAGAGAATATACAGGGAATAATTTCAATCTTCTGGTATTGGTTGAGCCCTGATTTGTGATCTAGTATGTGGTCTATTCTGGAGAAAGTTCCATGTGCACTCGAGAAGAATGAGAATTCTGCTGTTTTAGGGTGGAATGTTCTGAATATATCTATGAGATCCATGTGGTCCAATGTGTCATTCAAGGCTCTTGATTCTTTGTTGATTTTCTGTTTAGATGATCTGTCCATTGCTGAGAGTGGTGTGTTAAGATCTCCTACGATTAGTGTATTTGCATCAATATGATTCTTTATTTTTTTTAACATTTGGCTTATGTAATTGGCTGCTCCCATGTTGGGGACATAAATATTTACAATTGTTAGATCTTCTTGATGTATAGACCCTTTAAGAATGATGTAGTATCCTTCTGTGTCTCTGACTACAGTCTTTAGACTAAAATCCAATTTGTCTGATATGAGAATCGCTACCCTGGCTTTCTTTTGGGGTCCATTGGCATGAAAGGTGGTCTTCCATCTCCTCACTTTCAATCTGGAAGTGTCTTTCGATTCAAGATGAGTCTCTTGTAAACAGCATATGGATGGGTCCTGTCGTTTTATCCAGTCTGCAACCCTGTGTCTTTTTATTGGAGCATTTAGGCCATTCACATTGAGTGTGATTATTGATAGATACATTTGTATTGACATCATGTTGCCTATGGAGTTCATGTTTCTATAGATTAAAAAAAAATTTCTGTTTTGTGTCGCTCTTGGGTTTGTTTCTCCTCTATAGAACCCCTCTTAGCATTTCTTATAGTGCTGGCTTGGTTGTTGAATTATCTTTTAGACCTTGGCGGTCTTGGAAGCTCTTTATTTCTCCTTCCATTTTGAAAGTTAACCTTGCTGGATACATTATCCTTGGTTGCATATTTTTGGCATGTATCTTCCTGAATATGTCTTGCCAGCCCTTTCTGGCTTGCCAGGTTTCTGTGGAAAGGTCTGACGTTATTCTCATGGTCCTCCTTCTATAGGTAAGGGATCACTTTCTCCTAGTTACCCTTAAGACATATTCTTTGGTTTTATGATTGGAGAATTTTACTATTATGTGCCTGGAGGTTTTTCTGGCCTCACTGATCTTGGGGCATGTCCTCTTTGCTTCTAGGAGATGAACATTTGTTTCATTCCCCAGATTTGGGAAATTTTCATCCATGATTTGTTCAACAATATCTTCTAGGCTTCTCTCCCTCTCAACTCCTTCAGGGATTCCAATAATTCTGATATTGGAGCGTTTCATGGCATCATTTATTTCCCTTATTCTGTTTTCATGGGATGTTAGCTGTTTGCTCCAAGACTTCTCTTGCTCCTCCTTCTTAATCCATCTGTCTTCTAAATCACTGATACGATCTTCAGCTTCACTTACTCTGGCTGTTAGCATATTTAAATTAGATTGCATCTCATCTATAGCCTTTCTAACCTCAGCTTTCACTTCTGTTGCTATGGCTTCCACTTTGAGACTAATGTTCTTTTCTAA
>PITA01023490.1:0-28028 GCA_004023965.1 Spilogale gracilis
TTTTTTTAAAGATTTTATTTATTTGACAGAGAGAAACACAGCTAGAGAGGGAACACAAGCAGGGGGAGTGAGAGAGGGAGAAGCAGGCTTCCCGCCGAGCAGGAAGCCCGATGTGGGGCTCGATCCCGGGTCTCCGGGATCATGACCTGAGCCGAAGGCAGTGGCTTAACCAACTGAGCCACCCAGGCGCCGCCTGAATAGATCCTTTTAGCCCACAAATACAGAAGTTGCAAGGAAACAACATGACTTGGGTGATGCACAGGAAATCCTCTTTCTCCGATGATGGAAGTGTGTCTACAGTGGGCGGAAAGAGGACTAGATGGGAGGGGTGGTAAAGACAATAGATGCCTGATCACAGGGGGAAAAGATGCCAAAATACCATGCTTTAAGCTTCACCCCTTGGTCTTCTTCATCTTTCAGATCTGAAATAACCCAGAAATCTGCTTCACAAAATCCTGCTGCAGATGAAGAAGTTACTTTTATTCTAAAGAAGTAGTTTATAGAGAAATCCACTGGGGGTGCGAGGTAAAAATTAAAATATTGAGATGTGTCTTGGTTTGGAAGCTCAGCTCTTCATCAGGAGCAAGGGCAGACTCAAGTGACCATGCAAGTCTTTCTTAGCTCAGGCCAAGTTTAGGAGACAAGTGGGATCAGGTGAAATATTCTGAATATTACTTAATGAGAAGAAGTATATCATAGTGTTTAACATTACATGTTCTGCTTTTTTAAAGCAATAATATATATCTACAAAAGTCCTATGGCAAGCATTTTACTTAAAGGAAAAATACTGAACAGTTATTCACAATATTGGAAATAAGACAAGGTACTACTTCTTTTCAATATTTTACTAAAAGTCTCCAATAAGACTATTGGGCTAGGGGTGCCTGGGTGGCTCAGTTGGTTGGGTGACCGCCTTCGGCTCAGGTCATGATCCCGGAGACCCGGGATCAAGTCCCACATCTGGCTTCCTGCTTCGTCGGGAAGCCTGCTTCTCCCTTTCTCAGTCCCTCTGCTTGTGTTCTCTCTAGCTGTGTTTCTCTCTGTCCAATAAATAAATAAATAAATAAAATCTTTAAAAAAAAAGACTATTGGGCTAAAAGTGGATAAACAAGAAATAATAAGAAAATTCTATGTTTTTAAAAATTAAGAAACATATGCTTATAAATAATCCACAGGTCAAAGAAGAATTTACAACATAAATTTGAAAATATTTTATGCCAAATGATAATAAAAATATATCAAATTTTGTAGGTTAGGTAATCATACAAGGGAATTTATAGCCATAAAGTTTCAAGAAGGAAGATTAAAAACAATACAATCACCTAAAAAGAAGGAACTAAATGTAATGATACAGAAGGAAGAAAATCATAAAGATAGCAGCAAAAACTAATGAATAAAATGATAAATAAATGTAAAATGTAAAAATATATATACAAAAAATGTAAAAAATTCAAAGGTTGATTCTTTAAAAAAAAACACAATACAGTTGACAAATCTGAATGGAGACTAGGAAGACAAAGAGTAAGGAAAGACTGAGAGAGAGAAAGAGAGAGATAAAATTACTAATATCAGGAATGAAAGAATAGCCACTAAAGTAGATTCTGTAGACATTACAAAGACAATAAGATTTTACCATGAACTTTATGCCAATGAATTTTGAAAAGGTAAATGAAATGGACAAATTCTTAGCAAAACTCAATTTACTTATTTATTTTTATTTTTACTTTTTTTGCTTTTTAAAAATTATGTTAGATTATTCATTATATAGCACACCTTTAGTTTTTGATGTAATGTTCCATGGTTCATTATCTGCATGTAACACCCAGTGCTCATTACAACATGTGACCTCCCTAATACTCATCACAGGGCTACCCCCATCCGCCAACCCACCTCCCCTCTGAAACCTGGAGTCCACAGTCTCTCATGGTTCATCTCCCCCTTTAATTTCCCCCACCTCAGTGTCAATTTAAAAAAAGAAAGGGGGGGCACCTGGGTGGCTCAGTTGGTTGAGCAACTGCCTTCGGCTCAGGTCATGATCCTGGAGACCAGGGA
This sequence comes from Spilogale gracilis, assembly GCA_004023965.1. Lineage (NCBI taxonomy): Eukaryota > Metazoa > Chordata > Mammalia > Carnivora > Mephitidae > Spilogale > Spilogale gracilis. The sequence goes on from PITA01023490.1 coordinate 2,053, forward strand.
TCGAGTCCCACATTGGGCTCCCTGCTCAACGGGAAGCCTGCTTCTCCCTCTCACTCCCCCTGCTTGTGTTCTCTCTCTGGCTGTGTTTCTCTCTGTCAAATAAATAAAAAATCTTTAAAAAAAAGAAAAGAAAGGGAAGAAATAAAAAACCTGAATGATCATACAACTATTAAGCTGAGTGCATAATTAAAAACCATTCCAAAAAGGAATATCAGGATCACTTAGATGGCCTCACTAATGAATTCTACCAACTATTTAAGAAGGAACAAATTAAAACAAAAAACAAAAAATCCAAAAAACTGTGAGTAGTAAAATATGGAAAGGATAATTCCTCATAACCTGGTTGGGTTTATTCAGGAATGCAAGATTATTTAACATTGATAATCAGCCAATATATTTTAACTCATTAAGAGAACTAAAGAGAGAAATCACACAGTCTCCTGAAGGTATGCTTAGTATACTTTAACAGCAGGTTAAAATTTTCTCAAGAAATAAAAGATAGGTGGGAATTTTTAATCTGATAAACGGGAAATTGTAAAAATTATACAGCTAGCATGTAATTAAAGATGAAGGATTGAAAGCTTGGCTTCATGATTGGGAATGAAATGTGGATGTCCATTAGTATTCCTCTATTCAGCAGTATACTGAATGAACTCCCAGATAGTTCAGTAAGCCATAGCAGCCTATGAAAATGTACACAAATAGGAAAATAAGAAATAGAATTATTCAGAGGTTACATAATTATGTACATAGAAAATCCATCACCATCCATAGAGAAACTATATCTGAGTCAATTTGGCAGAGTTGTTGTATACAAGATCAATTTGCAAAAATCAGCTGGACTTCAAAATACCAGCAACAAGAAGAAAATAATTGTGGGAACTTTGCACTGAAACTAGAAACATTACTGAGAAAAATTAGAGAAGATCAAGATAAATGGAGGAATATATGATGTTAATGAATTGCAAGATTAAATGTTTTAAAGATATTAACATTTCCTATATTAATCCAGAGATCTAACACAATTTGAAGTGGAGAGCATATTTTCTTATGAAAATTGATAAAATTATTTTAAGGATTTATTTATTTATTTTAGGGAGGAAGGGGCAGAGGGAGGAAATCCTTAAGCAGACTCCCCACTGAGTGCAGAGGCCGACACAGGTCTTGATCCCATGACCCATGAGCTCATACTGGACCCGAAATAAGAGTCAGATGCTTAACGAACTGAGCCACCCAGATGCCCTGATAAAATTATTTTAAATGAGTACAGAAATGCAAAGAACCAAGAATAGTAACTATCATCTTAAAGAACGAAAACAAGTGTGAAAGAATTATCCTACTAGATAGCTAGAACTTTATATATAATAATAAATAATACAGCATGGAATTAACATAAGGATAAATATACTGTCTGGTGGAATAGATTAGAGACCAGAAAAGAGACTCATACATAAGATCGGGGCAAAGATGACAATGCAGCATGATTAGGAAAGGAATTTTTTTAAAATGAATGATATTATGCAAAATGGTCACACATACACATGTGTGTTTTAATATCTATGTAATATCAAAACATGAGTCTGTTCCACATGGATTCCAGATCTAAATATAAAAAGTAAAGCAAAAAGGCTTTTAGTAGAAAAATGTTAAAACGACTCCAAAAATGCTAACCATCAAGAAAAAGTGATAAATGCAGTATTATTTTTAAGTTAAAACTTTTATTCACCAAAAGACATCCTCAAGAGAGTGTAAAGGTCGGGGCGCCTGGGTGGCTCAGAGGGTTAAGCCTCTGCCTTCAGCTCAGGTCATGATCTCAGAGTCCTGGGATTGAGTCCCGCATCAGGCTCTCTGCTCAGCAGGGAGTCTTCTCCCCCCTCTTTCTCTGCCTGCCTCTCTGCCTACCTGTGATCTCTCTCTGTGTCAAATAAATAAAAATCTTAAAAAAAAAAAAAAGAGAGAGAGAGAGAGAGAGAGAGTATAAAGGCAACCTATAGGGGCGCCTGGGTGGCTCAGTCATTAAGCGTCTGCCTTCAGCTCAGGTCATGATCCTGGAGTCCCTGCATCAAGTCCTGCATCAGGCTTCCTGCTCTATGGGAAGCCTGCTTCTCCCTCTCTTACTCCCCTTGCTTGTGTTCCCTCTCCAGCTGTGTTTCTGTCAAATAAATAAAATCTTAAAAAAAAAAAAAAAAAAAGGCAACCTATAGAGTAGGCAAAGTTAAGTACACTACTTCTACCTAACAAAGAACTCATACACACATGCAGATATTTTCTGAATATATGTTAATGTGTAAAAACTTTACAAATTAGGAAAACCAATTTGCAAAAATCAGCTGGACTTCAAAATACCAGCGAAAAGAAGAAAATAAATGTGGGAACTTTGCACTGAAACTAGAAATGTTACTGAGAAAAATTAGAGAAGATCAAGATGAATGGGGGAATATATGATACCCAATTAAAAAAATGGGTAAAAGCTTGAAAGGGCCCTTGGCAAATTAGGATATACAACTGGCCAAATTTCTTAATTGTAATAGAAACATAAATTAGCAGCAGCATGGCTAAAATGAAAAAGATGGAAAATATCAAATGTTAGCAAGCATGTGGAACAATTCAAATTTTTGTACACTGAAGAGAGAAATTTTAATCGGCACACCATTTGGAAAACTTTTTTGTAGTATGTGCTAAAGCTGAATGTATATATCATCTATGACCCAACAATTCTACCCTTAGGTGTGTACCCAACTGAAAGTTACATACCCCTAAAAATATAATACATTAGGATGCTTATAGCTACTCTATTTGTGATACCCCTTACCTGGAAACTACACAATGGTCCATCAATAACAATGGAACATTATATAACAATGAGAAAGAAAAATCTCGATATTGACACAATATGGATTTATCTCACAAAAATCATGGTGAGCGAAAGAAACCAGACACACACACAAAAAAAGAAACCAGACACAAAAGAGTACTATATTATTCCATCTATATTCATTCTATTTATGTGAAGTTCAGAAATAGGCAAAATTAATCAATATGGTTTAAAGTTGGAAAAGTGGTTACCTTTGGGGATGGGGCAGATAGTAATGGGGAGGGAGCAAGTCAGAGCCTTGTAGAATGCTAATAATGTTTGCTTTCTGGATTTGGATGGCAGTTACATGGATGTGTTCACTTGTAGTCACTGAGCTGTATACTTACAGTTTCTGTACTTTTCTGTATGTGTAGTATATGTCATAAAATTAGTGAGTTATTTATATTTCATTATAAACCCAACAGAGCTTTTTTCTCCTAGTGTTTTTGACAAAGCTAATTAAAATACAAGTCAACTGATTCATGCATTAATTTACAAAACCTTTTGCCACATCTTTAAGGATGAAAGCTATTTCTTTTTTCTGCCAAAGCAGGATTTTCCATTACTGTTTGCTGCTGTTGCATTAGAGACTCGCCATTTCAAACACTCCTGGAAGGTTCCATTTCTTCTTGGAGCCTATTTAAATTACAAATTTAGAACCTGTTAATTACCAAAAAGTCCCATGTGCCCTTTATAGGCATTTGTCAGTTTTCACTTATCATCTTTAAATGGAGGAAATGTTGTGTCTTAAAGTTTATTTTGGAGGAAAGTGGGCATAGGGCATTAGGGTAAGGAGCTTTTGCACTCACTCATATGTGTGGTATTCCCTAGAAGCATTGTTTCATGGAATCATGCGTTCTAAGTGAAATCAGGAGAGCTGAGAGAACAGGCAGGGGAAAATGGAGATCAGTTCTCTGACCATCTCTGCATGTGTAACCAAAGCTGCATAATGAAAAATTGATACCCTCTAGAGGTTGAAATTTTGAAAAGAGCAGATTTTCGTGAACACACCGGGAAGCTTCTCCTTCTGATCTTCCCAAAGCTGCTATGTCAAGGCCATTCCCATCCAAGAGGCAGTCTTGGTCGCGAATGGTCAAGTGTAGCTGGAAGGCTTGATGAAGCATTTCCTGATTTCTCTCTGCATAATTAATGTCTTCCTCTACTCTAATTCCATATATTTTGTTCATATTCAATTTCATCCTTATATTCAACCAAATGGTATTGGCTGCTCCACTAAACAAAATGGCTTCATTTTTCCTTTTCATAAAAACTGGGATGTGGCAAGGATTATAATAGCATCATACTATTACACTTTGTCTAATGGTGCTCAGGTTTTCCTTCACCAGCATGTTGCTTCAATTTCCTCCCTGCATTGCTAATAAAGAATTTCCTGGCTCAGATATCTATATACTTATGTTCACAGCAGCCTTATTCACAATAACAGCAAGATAGAAGCAACACCAGTGTCCTTTGTAAGATGAATAGATAAACAAAATGTGAATGGGATCTCATTCAGCCCTAAAGAGAATGAAATTCTGACAAAGGCTACAAGGCAGATGAACCTTGAAGACATCATGCTAAGTGAAGTAAGCTAGTCACAGAAGAACAAATGTGGTATGACTCGATTTATATGAGCTTTCCAGAGTAATCAAATCCATAGAAACAGAAAGAATGATGGTTGCCAGGGGCTGAGGGGAGGAAGGAATGGGGAGTTCTTGTTTACTGGGCACAGGGTTGAAGCTGGAGAACATGCAAAAGTTCTGGAGATAGACAGTAGTGTTGGTCACACAACAAGTGAATGTCCTTTATGCCATGGAATTGTATACCCCAAAATAGTTAAAAGGGTAAATTTTACACAATATTTTTAATATGCAGAAATTTAAAAAAAAAAAGAATCCTTGATCCTGTTCCCTAGCAACTCTTGGTTTGTTGGTTGGTTTGTTTTTGTCATTTTTTGTGCCTGATTTTCCATTCTGCCTGTCCCATCTTTCTGTCCCATATACTAACACTCATGTTCTGTATTTGACTTTACATAACATTTAGGTATCTATTAGGTCTATTCTCACACAAAGTGAGAAATTCATTACCTAAGGATTCCGGAAAGGCACTTTCTTTTGTTTAGAGGCAATGCTTCAGAACAAGGAAGTTTAATTTTGTTTTAGCTCCATGAAGAAGCTCTTTTTGCCCTGATGAGTCTTTCGGACAATAGAACAGAATGTACTGGAACAAAGAAATGGTGACACTAATATTATAGTTGGGGGTCCGAGACAGCCACCAGCTCCCTGCTTTAAAGTTTAGAGCAAATACATCTTTAGAAATTAAAGGATGCCTCCTTTTCTGAATATATTTGAACATGTAAAGATCAGGTTACCTCATGGAAAAACTCCTCAATTAAAAAAAAGTAAATTCCAGTTGAAAGGGAAAAAGACAAATTTGTATGATATTTTCTAAATTGACTTCTATTTTCTATTAAAAATAAGCACAATCTGGCTATTTTTCTCTCTCTGTTTCTCTCCTTGTCTCACTTCCCTCTTTTCACACACAGAGTTCCTTAGAATTTACAGAATAAAATCCAAACTCTTTTTTGCAAAATACAGGGTTCATCCCAATCCAGCCGCAGACTGTTGTTCTAATTCTCTCTCTCTCCAGGCTGGCCCTTCGCACCCTAGATCGACTCCGTCATAGCACACCACCCATCTCTAGAATGGGCCATGATGCATACATTTTGCTGTCCTTTCTTTACTGCAGTATCCTCTGCTCAGACGACATTCCCACCCTTCTCCATGTGACAACTTCCTATTCATCTTCCGAACAGTTCAATCATCACCTTCTCTGTAAAGCCCGACATACGTACTTTTCTCCTCTACCTGGCCAGCTACTTGTCCCTTTTCAGGGATCTGCCATGACTCAGGGCCCTTCTGCATGGTTCTGCCAGGGTGCTCAGAGCATGAAGTAAGGTTGTCTACATGTATGTTTCAGCTTTTATTTTATTTTTTATTTATTTTTTATTTTTTAATATTTTATTTATTTATTTGAAAGAGAGAGAAAGAGATAGAGAAGGAGAGCACAAGCAGGGTGAGGGCCAGATGGAGAAGCTGGCTCTCCGCTGAGTAGGGAGCCCAACGTGGGGCTCACTCCTAGGACTCTGGGATCATGACCTGATCCAGAGGCACATGTTTAAATGACCGAGTGGCCCAGGTACCCCTGTTTCAGCTTTCAGATAGAGGACTCTCCAGAGTGGGGTGATCATTATATCACGGGACCTAACAGTCCCTTGGAATCAACTCGTGGATACTTGTTTGGATAAATCAATGAATAATGAGTGGAGGAATGAGCGAAAGTCAAGACATAACCATTCATTGTTATGCATTTCACAGAAAGAACACAGAGGCTTGTATGTCCAGCAGCAGGCATGAAAAAGCAAAGTTTCTTTCTAACAGAGAAGACGGAGTTTTACAGTTACTGGTTGAACGTCAACTTCACCTACAACTAAAAACCACTTGCTCTACTTTGTATCTGCAGAGTGCTGTGAAAATCAATTTTCATCAGTTAACTGTTTCAAAGTTGAGAGGTAATAAATTGTCTTTATGATATAAATTTAAAATAATGTTGTCCTCTAGCATTTTTTTTAATAGAAAAGAATCCCTTTCTACATTGAAAACGTGTGGTAGAAAAGTAAGTAGAATTGTTTCCACTTACAATGCTTTCAAGTTATACCCCTGGAGCCATTTGGCCTGAGCTATAAAGGTGGAAAGAAACTGAGTTTTATGCACATGCATGCTCACACACAGTACACTCTCTTATGTAAACCAGGCAGTGACAAGTTACTTGGATGGCTAAATCAAAACTGGTCCACCAAACAAAATCGTGCACTGTGTTGGAGAGCATTAGTGCTGCCGGGTTGGAAGGTTTGCCTTGGCTGGGATTCATCGTAACACCACCCACCTCTCTCCACTTGCAATATTCTAACCAGGTCACCTAGATGCGTGAAACAAATGTTCATTGAAGGGAAAAGGAAATAGGTGGTGTCCATTGAAAAGTGATAGCCATGGCAGAGGGGAAAATATAGTTTTACCTACAACACAGGCTGAATATTATGGAAAATAATTGGTAGAGGAGACATTCCTAGCTCTCCAGGAATCTGCAGCATTTAGCAAGCACCTGAGGGTACTGAGAGGCAAGAAAGCAGGGAAGGGAGGTTCTCGGGTTCTGGGGTCAGACCGGCTTTGACTCCCAGCTCTGCACCCCCTAGCCATGTGCCCTTGGGCAAATTACTTAATGTTTATCTTCAGCTTCTCATCTATAAAACTGGATAAGGATTCTTACTTCCTCTGGTTCTTGTAAGGATTACATACGTTGATCATGTAAAGCACTTCAAATGGTGCATGGTGCCATTGATTATTATGACAGAGATCATCTTTATACAGTAGGAACTTCATGGTTGATTTGGGTTGGCAATCTAAAACTTCTAAAAGAGGAGGAATGGTGATCAGAGCTTTACTGATGGGCTAGAAAACAGCCTCTTCTCAGTGCCAAGAAGATTTGTACTTACAAAAGTTAGGAAGGAAGATGGCAAAGCTACCAAATACAGAGACTTGAAACTTCCTTTGACATTCCAGCAGCCCCACTTTGCAGAAGTTCATGGCAGACTGCAGAGGGTTGCAGCCCCCTGCCCGGGAGCTTAGCGGGCATCTGCTTAGCAATTTGGTAGGCCTATGACTTGGTAACACTTTGCATCAGCCTTGGGACCCCAGAGTCCTTTGTTGAATCTTCCTCCCCTATACCTTCATGACCGTTCCAAGCTTTCACTCATCTCTTTCCTTCTGAAGGAATTTCTACCTGTGAGGGTCTTCTTACCTGATCGAGTCGTCCATCCGTTTTTGTGATCCAGGTTGTGTGGATATCATACATACACCTTCTGATGTCACCCTGGAAGAATAAGTAAACTGAGGCACTGGTTGGGAGAAGTAGGAATTAGAAATATAGATTCCAAAGCTTCTCTGTTTATGAACAAAGCTACATGATGGAACATAGCTTTGGCATTGCTCGCCACTAACAGGTAGCAAGAGAAGCTGTGAGTGTTTCAGTCTTCGTCTCGGATCTGTTGTTTTGCATTTGTGCATACTCTTGCATATTTCAAGAACAATATCACTCGCTATAGCCAATAAATACAAAAGCAAGGAGAGTTTCAAAGTGTTAAGTAGAAGAAGAATTTGAGTTTGCTATAAAAAGAAGTGGTCTTTCTGCTTCTGCTATGATGGGGGAACTGGTGTCAGACTAATTATCCTCGGCAAACAGCCACAGAATAGGCACCTCCTCAAAATGAGGCAACTGTGTCCAGCCCTTGGACAGCAGGCAGGGCTAGACAGCAATCCTGAAGAGAAGGGAAAGCCATGGGATGAGAGCCTTGATCGCCCTAGCCCTGTGCCTGTGCACAGTTTCCAGAGTGCAACGTAGGGATCTGGACCCGAGGAGACAGTGGTTCCTCTGGGCTGAGGAGGCAGAGATCAGAGTCTGGAGGATGTCGTGGAATCTGAAGGGTAAGACACCACCAAGGGAGACCTCAGAAGTCGCGTGGGCTTCCCAGTGGGTCTTTGGCTAAGGGGAGCCTGAATAGCTACAGAGTAAATATCGTGGTATCTTGTGTCCTTTCCAATTCACTGTCTTTCTAATTTCTTTGCAAATCTAGGAAATGGTTCCTCTGGAATCTTCTCGTATATCACAGGTGCACTAATCTGAAGATTGCTTTTAATAGCACGTCATGTTCTCATTTTGTTGAATATGTACCTAGGTCTCATGTGGCATCCTTTCTGTTCATTGCTTATTTTTCAGTACCTAATGTTCTATCCAGATCTGCTCTTTGCTCAAGAAGGACGTGGGAAGGGGCAGGGAGGGTGATTTGAATCGGCAGTAGACTCGCATCTCAGCACACTTTCTCAGCATATTTGCTGTCTTTCCGTGGGGAATGACTGCAATCATCTTCCAGGAATTCCTTCCACATGTCCCTTCTCATGCTGTGGAGTGGGCAGATCACTCAGCAGGAGGCCTGAAAGCTTAGTTCTGCCCAGTCCTTCTGTTTCTGTTTGGTAACTTAGTGTTTATTTTCACTATGGTAGCGGATAGAACTCTAGCTGGTTATAACTTTCCTTCTCTCTTCTACTTGGTTTGGGGTGAGGAGTCTAATCAAGAAGAATCAAAGATGGTGCGACTCTGTCATACCGCATTCAGGCCTGTTTTTCTAACACTTTGTGTTTGGGACTCAAACCTCCATAGAGTGGTTTTGGACTTTTTCTCCAGCCCACCCCAAATCCTGGGTTCTCTCACAAAAGACAAAGAACTGTTTGTTGAATTCAACACAAAGTAACATGTAGGATTCCATGTAGGTTCTCACTTGTCCTGCCTCTATTTTTCCTAATTTTCACAGATTTTACAAATTTTGGAAAATCCATAGCTTGTGGTTGTAGTCATATCCTACTTGTACTGAAGGAATAAACTTTTTAATTTGTTTCCCTTTCTTTTAAGTGAGCTGATATGTACTGTTTAGAATTGAAAAATTGGAAGAGTTCTAAGTATGCTACTTTATAAAGTCAAACAGTGATAAAACTGCTTATAGGAGAATAAGAGAAATACAAATAAAAGCAAAAGCTGTTACAGGTCTACAATTTAAAAAGGGAGAAGGAGAAGTGGCAAGAGGGAAACTCTAACATAAAATAATGAGATAGAATATAAAATAAATTCACATATAGTAAAGTTGCCAAATATATCTACTACAGTAAATACAAACAGAATGAACTTTAAAAACAAAGATTCTTAGCTTTGATTAAAAACCAAAACCCAAATATAGACTATTGAAATAGTATGAAATTGAAAAATATATAAACAGTGTAATTTATGACAAATAAATATTATCATGTCCTCAGTATGGAATATACAGATGTTCATAAGAATTCATATATATGCATGCACACACGTTTATATTCTACATATTCTACATAAATATATTTATATTCTACAAGTTGCAAAACAGTATGATATGACCTTCGCTTAAGTAAAAAACTTGAATATGTGTATTCTAAATATGCAGAAAACATCTGAAAAGATTCATAGTATTTTTTGAGGAGTAGAATTTGTTAGGCTGTAGAAGGATGAGGGGATTTTATTTCTCACTTTTTATGATTTTCAACTGTTTGTCACAAACATATTTTTTTTATAATACAAATGTTTTAAAACACTATCACATATATTCAAAAAATGAAGTGTCAAGTATTTTGCACACAAAAATGAATCTTTAGTCTAAGCCCTAAATAGTTTTCTTTCTCTTGGATTACTCTAAAGGGCATTTTTAAAGTTTCTTTTATGGCACAAGAGTCATAACCTGCTACAACTGTGTAAAAGTGGAGAATTTGAAAGAAAGTAGATTCTGTTAGAATATTTAAGACTGAAGAATACCGTGTAATTGGAAAAATGAAAAATGAGGCTATAGAGGACAACAGGTACTAAATACTGGTGAATTAAGGCTTTATGCATTACAAATAAAGCCACTGAAATTTTGTTTTTGTTTTTTGTTTTTTTGTTTTTAGAGAGAGAGAATGAGAGAGAGAGAGAAGGAGAGAGAGAGAGCACGTATGCAGGGGCAGGGTGGGGAGGGGCAGAGGAAAAGGGAAAGAGAAAACCTCAAGGAAGCTCCAATGCTCAGTGTGGAATCCCACATGGGGCTCAATCTCACGACAGTGAGATCATGACCTGAGCTGAAATCAAGAATCAGATGCTTAGCGGACGGTGCCTCCCAGGTGCCTGGCACCTAAAGTGCTTTGAGCAAGTAGAGCAATACCATCAAAGCTGTGTTTTCAAGAAATTGCTGGTTGAAGGTTGGAGAAAGAAGTTGGAGGAGGGCAAGAAAGGAAACAGGATTCATGATTTAAGGCTGATAATCTTAAATCTTCTGCCTAGCTCGAACATTTGGTTGTGAAATAATGCCTTATGAGTCTCACAACTGGAAGACAAAATACCAGCTTTTTTTTTTTTTAAACTGATGAAGTTAAATTACATGTTTGCAGCCCTGGCTGGACTACCTCATTTTTTTCTTCCTCCAACTGGCAGTTAAGACCTTGGATTTACCTATCAGGGTGACAGTTTTAGTCAGCAGAGCTGTATCTGTGTCTTAAAATTCCCAGCGACTGAAAGGAAAACAGAGGAAGAGGTCTTCAGACATAATCCTTTTTTTCTTTTTTTTTTTTTTTTGCTAAGATATACGGGAACTTTATTTCAGTATATTGTTATAATTGTTGTATTTTATTATTAATCTCTTATTGTACCTAAGTTATAAAGTCAGCTTTATCATAGTTACTTGTGTATGTATAGGAAAAAACACAGACATAATCTTTTAAAGGCAGCCTGGATCCAGGCTGAGGTCAGTTACCTTGGTCTGAAGAGCAGAACGGAATGTCCTTTCGTTGGGCAGACAGGTACTAAAGGAAAGAATCTCAAAAAGTTGAACCATGGATGCTTAGTCCTTTTCTCTAGGGGTGGGGCCATAAACGAAAGGTCAGAGAGGACTCAGTTGTTCCTTGCATGCTTTTCCTTGTTCCCTGAGAATACGATGAGTAGGGAAGAAGTGTGACCCTGGAACCGAGGGGCCTGGCACAGTGAGCTTCAATCACGTTTGAGACTGCAATGTCTTCCGATGAGCAACAGACTCCTGGGAGTAGAATGGGGCACCTCTGTGTCAGCTGAGTACACAGGGCTGTTTCTTCAGCATGATGTGAGAGCTCCCACGAGGGAGTGAGAGGGTGGTTTACCGGAATGGGAGCACACATATTTATGAAGCCAAGACTTGATTTTTTTGAAAAGAAGTTTAAAATATTTAGCTATTTCACTCTTAGAGGAATAAGTTAATGACTTAAGGAATGCATTTACAAGGTTTCCTGGTTAGAGTTTGAGGTTTCCATGTAGAAAAGGCCTTCAGCCGTATTCTGTAGATTTCTTTTCCTTATTCCCTTCCCTTCCCTCCTTTCTTTGCTGACCACACGTTTATAAACAATACTTCCCTCCAAACTTTGGGCTACATATATCATTTCACTGATAGGTTCAAAGGAAGTACACATATTAACTATGGAAAATGCTATGGCAGAGCCACTATTCAACAATATCAAGTATAAATTAATGGGCATTTTATGAAGGAAGATGACCAGAACACTGATAGTTTTTATCTTGCAAACTACTTTAGAGTGTTTCTTCCAATTTCTAACCATCCATCCCTTCTCTTTCCTCTCTTTTAGCACTCTGAACTATGATGATGCAATTGGAGAATTTCTGGTTCTGCTAATGTTGTGGATTGGATAATTTGAATATTAACTTGCTACAAACACCCCAAAATACTGGGATAGTGTACAGTAGCCATTATTTTAAATATAGTTACATTAGTAAGAAAGTTACATTAGTAAGAAAGTTATATTAGTATGGTTACATTCATAAGAAAGAAAAGAAAATCCGTTTATGAAAAAAAGCAATCTGAAAATCAGAATAGTGAGCTCATTGTCTCGCATAGAGTTTGCTAACTAAGGTGAACAGTGGAGTATATTTGGGCTGTTCTTAATCTTATTAATCCACAAGCATGAGTTTCACTCCCTACAAGAGAACAGAAGAGGATGGCCACAAATCATGACTCTGGAAGTGGAAATAAGAAAAAAACATTCTTCCACTGGCAGAGGTTGTTGACAGGGAAATTTTAATTCTCTTCAAGATTCTTGGGTAAAAACAAATCCATAATAAAAGGACTTGAGAAACTAGGATAAAGCAATGTCCCTAACCTGATAAAGGAAATCTAAAAACAACCCTAGAACAAACATCAAAGTTGATATTGAACTTTTTAAAAAGATTTTATTTATTTATTTACTTATTTATTTGAGAGAGAGTACACGAGTGTAGGGAGGGTCAGAGGGAGCTGGAGAAAGCAAATCACAGGCAGATTCCCTGCTGAGTGTAGAACCCAATGTGGGACTTGATCTCATAACTGGAGATTATGACCTGAGCCGGAATCAAGAATCAGATGTTTAATCTACTGAGCCACTCAGGCACCCCAGTGGTGAAATTTTTTAAAACTTCACTTTAGGAGAAGAATATCAGCTCTCACCACTTATTTTCATTATTAGTTATCATTGTGAGGGAAGAAAAGTCATGGGAATTGAAAATGAGGAGGCAACATATTGTTTTTACATTCTGTGATTTCCTTCACGGAAAATATCAAAGAGCCTACAGACAAACCACTAGGTAAAATAAGGGAGTTTTGTAAGGTAGAAGAAACAATAAATGAGAAAAAGAGTCAAAAGAAAAATGGACAGAGGATTTGACCAGACACTCTACCAGAAGAGGAAAAACAAATGATCAATAAATATACTGAAGGATGTTCAACTTTATTAGGTATCAGAAGAATTCAAATTAAGACCATGCTGAATTATGATGTCACACCCACTGGGCTGGTCAAAAGCAAAAAGTCTCATAAACTAAAAGAGTCTCCCAAGTACATTTCTGAAGCTCTTTCTTTTCCCACAGTTCCTTCCTCCCTACAACTCTGCCCCAGTACTCCAAACAACCCACTTTCACTGAGTCCCAGTCTGTGCTTCCTTAGTTCAGTGAGATAACCAAACATTGCTTTTGATGATCCTCTCCATTGTACGTAAGGAACATGCTTCCAGGCAGAGAATAGGTCCTCTTGGTTTTTTTCTTTCTCTCAGGCATCACAGTCTGGGATCCCTATTGTCCAGTGCCTGAAAACAGTTGTCTCACTTATTTTGTTCAGTTTTGCTTGCAGTGGGAGAGTAAATCTGGTCCTTCATACTCTGTAATGACTGGAAATGGAATGTCCCTTTATCTATGCATGACAGGGTTCAGAAAGAGGGGAGCAAAGCAGAAAAAGGACTCTAGCTATTTGCACAGAGTTGCCCTTGAGTCTTTCCTAACACAAAGATTTGCCTACATAGGGTAAAAGACCATGTGGCTGGGGAAAAAAATGACCAGGAGTCTGTGAACTTCCTGGTTCCAAGAACTCGTGCATGAGTTCCAGGCAGTCAAAGTTGCAAGTCCACACTGATCACTTGGGGCATTTATTAGAGAGCCTGTATGTGTCAGACCTTATGAACAACTCATCCCTTGAGATCATGCCATTTGAGACAATATGGATGGACCCAGAGGGTATTATGCTAAGAAAAGTAAGTCAGGCTAAGGGAGACAAATACCATATGATTTCACTTATAAGCAGAATCTAAAAACAACAACAACAAAAATGAATACACAAAAAGCAGGATTAGATCTATAAATACAGGGAACAAACTGATGGTTGCCAGAGGGGAGGGAGTGTGGATAGGAAAAATGGGTGAAGGGGAGTGGGATGAGTTATAGAATATGTAAGTTATAGGAATAAGAGGCACAGCACAATATGTATAGTCAGTGATATTGTAATAGGCATCAGGGTAGAAGGTGGCTACACTTGTGATGAGCCTAAGATAATGTATAAACTGGTCAAATCACTATGTACACTGAAACTAATGTAATACTGTGCGTCAACTCTATTAAAAAGAAAGAAAAATTGAAAGAAAGAAAGAAAGAAAGAAAGAAAGAAAGAAAGAAAGAAAAGAAAAGATGAAAAAATTAAATCATACCTCCAGTAAAGGTTACTTTGGAACTTCCCTGACATAGCCTAAATAAAACTCAAAAAGATCAACATAACTAGCAATTAATTTTACTACCTTTAAAAACAAAGCCCAACAGTCTGTACAGGAAGTCAACAAAATCCAGACTTAAAAAAACGTATCATTTACACTGTCCAGAATCAAGTGAAAAATTATTAGACCTTTAAAGCAGGGAAATGCGACCTATAATTAGGAGAAACATCACTCAATAGAGAAAGACCAAAATGATGGAAACAGATGGAAATGATGGGAGTAGCAGACAAGGATGTTAAAACTACCATACAGTACATAAAGGAAAATGTGAACTCAATGAGAGCAATGGAGATATAAAAAAGAAGCAAATGAAACCACAGACATGAAAAATAAAATATCTATAAGGAGAAGCTCACTGGATTAGACTAGTAGCAGATTACATTGTGCAGGAGACATAATAATAGAAAGCAACCTCAATGAAGTGTAGAGCAAATAATTTTAGTATATCTCATCTATGTTTATATGTACATATTAATAATATATTATTTAGTAATAATTCTAAGATCAAATTCAGCAATATAAGTACCTATACATATATACATGTATGTTTGATAGCCAACCCATGAACTTCACCAAATTAATAACAGAAATGATACAAGTTAAAATGCCATTTAAATAGATGCAAAAAAAATAATTAAAAAATTAACTCTCAATCATGATAAAGCTTTCAACAAAATAACAGTAGATCCCTTTCTCAATCTGTTAAGTGGGATCCATGAAAATCATAGGCTAATTTCATACTTAATGATAAGTAACTGAAATATTTCCCCTTAAGGTCAGAAATAAGTCACGTATATTCACTCTCAACACTGCCATTCAATGTTGTGTTGGAGGTTCTAGCCAATAGAATAAGGGGGGAAGGAAAGAACTAAAAAGACATATTGATTAGGAGGGAATAAAGAAATAAACCTGTTTTTATTTGCAGCTGGCATAATCTTTTGTGGAAAAAAAATGTAAGAGTTTTTTAAAAAAACCTCAAACTCATTTATATTGTTAAAATATGAAATAGGAAATCTAGCAAATATATACAAGAAAATCAACAAAATATATGCAAGTCCAAAGGAAAACAGGAGATAAATCTTGGTAAAATTGGGGCAGGCAAATTTTTTAAGTAGAACACAAAATGCATGAAGTGTAAAGAAAAAAATTGTAACAGGGACTTCACCAAAATTCCAAATTTTTGTGCTTTGAAAACACCCTCATCACATGGTTTCATGGTTTCATGGTTTCACACCACTTACATGTGGTGCATAAGGCGTAATATAGAAAACAGTAGGAGAAGGAAAGGAAATGGGAAGTAGGGTAATTCGGGGAGAAAAATGAAACATGAGAGACTCTGGACTCAGAAACAAACTGAGGGACTTGGAGGGAAGGGGTGGGGGATGGGAGAGCCTGGTGGTGGGTATTGAGGGCACGTATTACATGGAGCACTGGATGTGGGGCATAAACAATGAATCTTGGAACACTGAAAAAATAAAATAAATTAAAAAAAATAAAAAAAAAATAAAAAAGCAAGTTGAAGAACAAAACATTTGCTTTTTTCCACTATAGATTAAAGGAATTATACCCAGAATTTATAAAGATCTTATAATTCCTTACTAAGAAGACAAATAACACATTTTTAAAAAATAAACTGCCACATCAGAAAAAACTACATGAACACTCAATAAGGTCATGAAATGATACTTAAGGTAAATATCCATCAGGAAAATGTAAATTAAATCCACAATGAGATACCACAGCATACCTAGTAGAATGGTAAGACCGAAAAGACAGACCATATAAAATTTTGGCAAGAATGTGGAGACACTGAACTTCTTATTAATTTCTGGTGGAAATATAAAATGGTACAACCACTCTGGAAGCAGTTTGGCTGTGTCTTATAAAGTTAAATAACATTTTCCATATGACCCAGTCATTAAAAAAATTGTTTCTAAAAGATTTTATTTATTTGTCAGAGAGAGAGAGTGTGTGATGAGAGCACAAGCAGGGTGAGAGGCAGGCAGAGGGAGAAGCGGGCTCCTTGCTAAGCAAACAGCCCAAAGCCAGACTCCACCCCAAGACCCTGAAATCACAACCCGAGATGCAGGCAGACAGTTATTTGATTGAGTGAACCAGGTGTCCCTGACCCAGTCATTTTAATCCAGATTCACTCAAGAAAGATGAAAAGAGGTCCACAGAAAGTCTGTTTGCAAATATTCAAACAGTGGCTTTATCATAACCGCCCAAGCTGGAAATAATCTAAATATCCCCCAACAGGTAGGTGGCTAAACGAACTGTAGCATAATTATACAGTAGGATATGACACAGCAGTAGGAAGGTATGAAATATTCGTACATAAAAACATTATAATGAGTAAAAGAAGACAGCAAAGTAAATACTGTAGGTTCCTATTTATTGGAAACGCTAGGAAGGCTAAACCTAATGTATTGTGGTAGAAAGATCATTGGTTGCCTGGAGTCAGGGATGGGCTGGCACTTCCTGGGAAGGGGCCACTGGGGAATCTTTTGAAGGTGATGATAATATTTTATAAATGATTCTGCTGGTGATTATGAGTACATATGCTTTTGTCTCATTGGACTGTACACATAATAGGAGTACATCTTATTGTTTATAAACTATGTCTCAATAAAACTTGATTTTCAAAGTCTTGATAAGAGCAAGTACAAGAGCTATCTCATAGTTTTGATTTGCATTTCCCCAATAATTTGTGATGTTGAGCACATTTTATATATGTGATATCCATGTGTACATCTTCTCTGGAGAACTCTCTAGTCCAGTCCTGTGCTCATTTTTAAAATCAGGTTTTGATCCCCCAACTGTTAGGATGCCTATTATTAAAAAAATAAAAAAGAAAAGATAATGAGTGTTGGCAAGAATGTGGAGAAATTGGAGCCCTTGTATGCTGTTGGTGAGAATCTAAAATGATTTGGCCCCTATGGAGAAGAGTATGCAGATTCCTCAGAAAAATTAAAATAAAACTACATATAATTCATCAATTCTACTTCTGTGTCCCCCCAAAATTGGAATTGGGGTCTCAAAGAGATATCTGCACTCTCATCTTCATTGCAGCATTATTTTTTTTAAAGTCTAAAATAGTCAAACTTTTTGTCAAAGTAGAGAATAAAACTGTGGTTGCCAGGGATTGCCAGAGGGAGAAGGCAATGGGGAGTTGTGAAAATGAAAGAATCTATTTTAAGCAATTGTAACAGTGCCTGGCACATAGAAAATATTCCATAGATGCTAGGTTTTTGCATTAATATTGTCTTGGCTCTTCAACAAAGAGTGTTGATAAGGGATTACTTCGATATTCAAGTTGTGAATATAATTTATTTATCATTCATGTGAAACTCAACTTCAATGTGCACACATATACACACACACACACAGACTCAGAGACACACATGTGACAATTATGACAGTGCCATTGTGAGGCTCCAGTAAAGGTCTTATTCATAGAAATGAAGAGGTAGGTTCCAGTTTGGGAGGGATTATTAGCCAAGCAAAGTGTCGGGACTTGTCAATGAACCAGAATTACTTTAAATTATAAGCATTTGGAAGAGAATGTTATGTGTATTGTTTAAATGTGTAACAATTCCTGAGTTACAATTCCAGTGAGTCACGGGGCACTGACCACACCAGGGAGTGGAGGGTGTGCCGCCCATCATATTCTTGTACATACCGGCCTGTTCACTCCCAGGGGATGGAGTGTTTATGGACATAACCTCACTTAAGTCTGTGTTCTTTCTTGCAGAATTGCAAACATTACACAAGTGGC
This sequence comes from Spilogale gracilis, assembly GCA_004023965.1. Lineage (NCBI taxonomy): Eukaryota > Metazoa > Chordata > Mammalia > Carnivora > Mephitidae > Spilogale > Spilogale gracilis. The sequence goes on from PITA01023490.1 coordinate 20,405, forward strand.
CTTCATCTTGCCTCAGACTTGCCCTTAACCTTCGTGTGGCTTCAAACCCTTAATCATGATCGCCTATTGACTTTGTAGCCAAATGAAGATACTGAGTATTTCCTTTACACAGTCATATCTTCTTCACCCCGTACTTATGATCTGGGGGCTTTAGGAAAGGACTCTACGTTCCTCTGATTCTATTTTACTTTGCTGGATTTGGCCATCACCAGTGCATTTAGTCTGTTTGTTGAGGGGATACTTGGTCATCTAACAAATTTGTTATCCATTTCAGTTTTGGGTCCTCAGGATATGTGATAAGCAGGCATTCTATGACTTCATCCAAGCTCTTGATAAAAATATTAAGAATAAGATCAAGGAAGAGCCTTAAAACAAGTGATCCCAGAGATCCTTCTGAGTTACCATTAGCAGTGAGTTTGACACTGGAATATACTCTGATCAGCTACAACCACAGGGGCTTCATAGTCACATATATTCTGGAGATGCCACCTATTGTGCAACTCTTAGAATTCTGCATTACAAGTCAGCATCCTAAAGATTTAGGAAATTCCCCAGGGAACGGAACTGACCTGACTATGATGTATTTGTTCATGAGACACACTTAACATTCCAGGGACCTCCAGCTACGGAGACTTACAGTCTGTGAAACAAGGTCTAACACCCAAAGGGTAGGACCTCCACATCATGTGAGTGGAACGCCATTGGCGGAGCCTGGATCACGTGGGAGGAAAAGGAGAGGTGTGAGCTCTGTGTGTTTCATTGGTGTTAGTCTACCACCCTCGGAGCTTCTGGAAGCTCAGTGCTCTTCATCACTGCTCTGCTCATCTCTGCAGAAGAATGTGGAAGACAAGGGACAGTAGCCACCATTCCAAAGAGAGAGTAAAAGAGCTCTCATCATTCCTGCCTGAACCAGAATCTCCCTGAGTAGAGATGTCCGGGTGGTTCTCTATAGACAACACTTAGCTGGGAGATACAATGCTTCAAAAAGCTGTGATGAGTGTAACGTGCTTCTTATTTCTCTGGCTCAGCATCAGCCATTCTGCAGAGAGTAGTCACAATGGCACAATCTATTCTCTGAAATGAAATGGAAGAAAGATAGCCTTCTTATATCGTGCATGTAGCCCTCTTCTGTGAAAGTCCTGTTTCTATCAGTGTCAGGAATAGGAGGAAAAGAAGAAGCTGGATTTTGTTAGTTTTGTGGGAGGAGGAACCATTGGGGAAAAGCACAGTGAGTACAGAGAAGCAAGGAAGCCTCTGCTTTACGTAAGCGTGGATGGGTGACCCCATCTCCATTCCCCTCTCCCTGCGTGTGCTGGGACTGTGGAATGATGAAAACATCAAGACATGATTTCAGTTTGCTGATTATCCAGGTGCTATGTCAGCCATCCAAACGACATGCTTCTGTTCCTGCCTTCTTGCCCGAAAGCTGACCCCGCCTTAGCAGGACCCCCTCCTTCCAGCCTAAAATCAAATCCACCAATCTGTTCATCTGTGACTTCTCCTGCACCCAGTAGAGGTCAAATGCATTTAATTACAGAGATTATTTTGTAATGCAGTGGACTACCACCCTACAGAGACTCCCGCTGAGATCACAATGTTCACATCCCTGACAGAAGTCTGCTGTGATTTTAATTCATGTTGTCTCAGAAGTGAAGAGTTCAAGGTTTTTCTCTTAGCTAAGATATTAGATCAGATGTCACTGATGGCAGCAGGAATCATGTTCCCAGACCCCTAAACAATAACTTTTTAAAGGTTCTTCCAATCTCTAAACACATGCATACTCCTACCCGTTTGGCTTTCTTTGCCTCCTGTTTTCTTTCTGTTTTCTTGGCAGGTGTTGGTGTTGGGTAAACAGTCCTTTCACGGAAGTGCTTGCCTGTCAGGTTCCCATGGAAGAGTAAAGGAAATGGCAAGTTAATGAATCCAGGATTGTGTCTTGCAGGAGGTGTGTTCCAGTCCCATGTGGCACATCGGGCAGCAGGTTAAAGCAAAACAAAACAATGGAGTGAAACTACAGCACTCAGAAACCTGATGTTAAACCAGAACTAAATAAATGTCCTAAATGTAAATGTCCCCGAAGTCAAGAACATATGATGAATGCAGAGGAAGGAGGACCAGAAAGGCACGCTTCATAGCAGTCATCACTAAGCAATTAAAAAAAAAAAAAAAAACTACTTAAAAAGCATCAAGATGAGGTTTTCAAAATGAAATTGTTCCAAAAACGTACAGTGTTTTTAGGATCTTGACCTACAAGTGTTGTCTGATGAAGGCTGCAGAAATGCTGGTTCTTCCTCATGCTGTCACAGCCGCTCCAGGTGAGTGCTCCCCTCGGTGGCTGGTTCCCTGCCTCGAGACACGACATAAAGAACATCACCTTGGATTCAAATGTTTTACAGCAATTTTATCTATACTGTCCTACCTGTTACAAGCCTCTTTCCCCAAGTATCTGGGGCAAGTGTCTGTGTCAGACTTTGCAAGGTTTTGGAAAAATAGAGTACAGATATTCTGCTATTCTCAGCATTCTCTTTTTAATCTCACCAGTAGTTTATGGTGCTTGGGATAATGCTTGGACTGGGGGCTCCTGGGTGGCTCAGTTGGTTAAGCATATGCCTTCAGCTCAGGTTTCGATCCCAGGGTCCTGGAATCCAGCCCCAAATTGGGCTCCTTGCTCAGTGGAGAGTCTACTTCTGCCTCTCCTTCTGCCCTCCGCTCCCCACACCCGCCACTTGTTTTCTCTCTCTTGCTCACTCTCTTAAATAAATAAATAAATAAATAAATAAATAAATAAATAAATACTTAAAAAAGAAAGACAATGCAGGACTATTAGTTGTTACCATTTCAAGTTTAAGTTTGCAGAACTAATCTTTTCTTAGGACTCCAGGTGTTTTAAAATGACTGGTCACCATATCCATTCAGTTAATGAGGAGGGTGGGGAGACAGGTGTCTTCTTGGTGCAGAAGCTGAACTTGACGTGCATGATAGCGGAGAGCAGCTTTATGAAGAGGAAAATGAAGACTTCTTTGGAGTTGATACTTAAGATTTTAAACCAAAGAAAAAGAGTGAGACTTTGAAATGATTTAGAAACGGGCAGAGGAACCAACTTCTTAAACAAAAGGCTGTTGAAAGTGGGACAGGCACATCCGAGATTTGTGTAAAATGATAAATGCCAACATGGTGGTCCCAGCAGAAGAGCATAACATTTAAAACTATGGGGCATCTGGGTGGCTCAGTCGTTAAGCATCTGCCTTCGGCTCAGGTCATGATCCCGGAGACCTGGAATCAAGTCCCACATTGGGCTCCCTGCTCAGAAGGAGGCCTGCTTCTCCCTCTCTCACTCCCCCTGCTTGTGTTCCCTCTCTAGTTGTGTTTCTCTCTGTAAAACAAACAAACAAACAAATAAAATCTTTTAAAATAAATAAACAAAATCTTTTAAAATAAATAAACAAATAAAAACTCCATAATAAGGGACTGCATCAGGGCTTCATTTAGCGGAGAAACTTTCCATGGAAAAAAGAAAACATTCTTTCTGAGCATCTGAGGGTCTTATGAGTACAGCACCATGAGCTTCTCAGTAGAAGTAAAAGCATCCCTTTCTCGTGAACTCTTCAGGCCAACAGATCAGCCAATCATGTCTAAAGATGTTGTTGGTTGAAAAAGAGAATGATTTCATTCTCTGTATCCCCATAGAGTGCTAGAAACTTTTGTTTGCCTAGGCCATTAACGACTCTTTCATCTCCGAAAACAAAACAGCAATAACAAAAACTGCAGATGGACGAACAGATCCTCAGTGATGCAATGAAATCTGAGCAATCTGAGCCTTCTACGGGCACCTTATCCTCCCTGACTCTTCAGTCTGCACTTGGAAGTCATTCCTCACCTGACATCAAATACAGAGTCATTTTAACCAAGAGGTATTTGCTTAGTGAACAACAGTAACAGGGGAGAAAACCACATTATAGGAAAGGATATATCTTCCCTGAAGACTCGAAGGTGACTTGAACTGAAGGCAAAAATTTCTAGGGGAAGAAAAATGGACGTTTTGGTTTTGACAGTTCAAGGTCAAGAGGTCTTAGGTCATCACTTGGTGAAAAGTTAGAGGGAGTCCCTCTGTAGAGAATATAGAAGGCTTTGTTCCATTATGGACTGTTGTTACAAATTACCGATCCAGAGACCAAGACTCCTCTAAAGCACTATTAGATGGGGTTCCTGCTAGACCTGTATTATGGAGGGATGCCAGAGGGTGAGCAAAGTTCCCGTTTCTTTGGGGGGGGGCGCCAAGAAGGAGGGACCTGTCACAGGTCGATTTGTGAGGATGCCAGGGAACTGTGTAAGAGAAAGCTGACTCCAAGAACAGAGGAGGACTCACTGGGAAACATTATTCCAAGCACCATAAACTACCGGTGAGATTAAAAGGAGAATGCTGAGAATAGCAGAATATCTGTACTCTATTTTTCCAAAACCTTGCAAAGTCTGACACAGAGACTTGCCCCAGATACTTGGGGAAAGAGGCTTGTAACAGGTAGGACTGTATAGATAAAATTGCTGTAAAACATTTGAATCCAAGGTGATGTTCTTTATGTTCCCTACTAATTACACGCATATACACATATATAGTAGGCCATGTGTATGACGTTAGTTACCTACAAAGGATTTTCCCCTCCATTTACTAAAAGGGCGCTAGGACCAGACTGGAAAGCATAATGGAAGAATGATGGTCACCACACAAAATGATATAGAACTTAAAGCCACAGTTGCCTGCATTATGGTCACATTATTCTACTCTTCAAAATCCTCTAGTAGATTCTTACCAGACTCCAAATAATGCTGAAATTTCTTGCCAAGATGAGCAAAGTTCTATGTGTTGACCCCTCCCTGCCTTGCTTGCTCTACCCCTTCCTGATCTCTCCCTTTCTGATTCAGCCATTACAAATCTCTTGTTCTATCTCAGGAAACCAAACCTATCACAGCCTCCGGGCCTCGTGTTTGCTTTCCTTCTGTCCAGCCTGCTCCCTCCTGAGATCCTCACCTCACTCCCCCCTCATCACATGCAGGTTTCTGCTTAAAGGTCACCCTCTTAGAGAGGCTTTTCCTGAAATCTAGAACCTGAGAATTGGAGCTGCCTTCCCCTATTCTGAGATTGAGAACACATGGGATCTTAACAGTAATCCCATCATGTGCCAAGACTAGGAAACATGGTCACCACAGATCTATCTCAGGTACAGAATGTGATACCTTTTTTTTTTTTTTTAAGATTTTATTTATTTGACAGAGAGAAGCACAGCCAGAGAGGGAACACAAGCAGGGGGAGTGAGAGAGGGAGAAGCAGGCTTCCCGCCACGTCGGGGACTCGATTCCGGGTCTCCAGGATCATGACCTGAGCCGATGGCAGTCGCTTAACCAACTGAGCCACCCAGGTGCCCTTTTTTTTTTTTTTTTTTTTTTTTAACAACACTGTTAAGCAACATGTTTTGAAGTTTCTTTGAACTACTGGGGAATCTACATAGAGCTGGATGCTGGAAGGTACTCGGCCCAAACTCTTAGCATTCAGAAGTCATACATCAAAACATGGTCATCAGATCATTCTGAAAATTAAGTTTCTAAGAAATGAGGACCTCTGTTAAGCCATATAAGAATATCTAATATTCTTGGGCGCCTGGGTGGCTCAGTGGGTTAAAGCCTCTGCTTTCGGCTCAGGTCTCAGGGTCCTGGGATGGAGGCCCACATCAGGCTCTCTGCTCGGCAGGGAGCCTGCTTCCTCCTCTCTCTGCCTGCTTGTGCTCTCTCTCTGTGTCAAATAAATAAGATCTTTAAAAAAAAAAAGAATATCTAATATTCTTGTGGAGTCAGCTTTGCAGACAGAGCAGAGATGGACTTTGCCATGTTGTCTATGAAAGTGTCACCAATACCAAAGGCTGCTTGGAGTAAAACAAAATGAGTCTAAAGGGAAAATAAGTCATCTGACATCTGATGTTTGACAAATAAGCAACCATGTTTAAATCCCTTTTCTCTGGGATACAAAGTAATAATAAGACAAACAGAAAAGAGAAAGAACTGAGAATGAGGATTTCAAACCCCTTTATTCTCAAATTGAATGAGTGAATATTGACGGTGAAAAGATTGAATACAAATGAGAGCATCTTCTCATCAAATTTTAGTTTTAAAAACATGCTTTTAACTTTGGAATGTGTATAGGTTAAGCGTGTTTATCTCAAATAAGTCACGCCCCTGTGAAGTTCGTAAAGTTACTACAATGCTAACTTGTGACTAACTCATATCAGCTTAATAAGTCTTGGCAGCATCCAGGTGGAAGCCATGGAAAGAGATACTATCACAGTTTATAAACAAAAAGGGGGAACAACTAATGTTACATGAATCTGTTCACACTTGAGAATGCCAAGTTTTTTTTTAAGTCACAATGCAGATCTTTGTGATAATTAAAAAATAGGCACAGGCTGCCTTAGTTTTCATTCATCAGTACAAATGAGGTGCGGTTTCTGCAAGTACAGGTGTGTGTGGCATGAATGCACACATGCCCCACATGTCAGATGCTTGCTCAGCTTGTGCAGGTGAGCAGTGCAAGAAGGAAAATATTCTGGGTGCTCTCCTCAAAATTTGTGGAACACAGCTCCGGAAAAGGTCTCCATCACCGTGAAGTCTGCAGCCCAAATATAGGCCATGTGATGGGGTGGACCCCTCAATCGGATTCAAAGTAAACTTTAGTGGTTCACCCAGAACTAGAGTTTATAATTTAGGAGAAACTGGAGTGTTCTAGTTGTCTCAGATTTTTCTTCAGGAACCTCCACCTAAGCAGTGCTGATTCATTGTAATGGTATTGGTCCTGACATATTTTCCTTCAAAATATACATGGCTTGGAGAAATGGGGGATTCTGAAATTAGGACAGGAAAATCCAAGATGAGTCCAGAGTCTCTTGTAAATGCAAATAAGTAAGGAAAGGAAAAGAAAACAAAATGAAACACAGATGGAAAGTTTGGTATCGAGTAACGTGCATTCTTTTTTTTTAAATTAACATATAATGTATTATTTGTTTCAGGGATATAGGTCTGTGATTCATCAGTCTTACACAATGCATAGCGTTCATCATAACACCTATGCTCCCCAACGTCCATCACCCAGCCAACCTATATTCTTTTTTAAAAAAAAATTATTTTATTTTATTTTTTCAGTGTTCCAAGATTCATTGTTTATACACCACACCCAGTGCTCCATACAATACATTCCCTCAATACCCACCACCAGTTTCACCCATACCCCCAACCCCCTCCCTTCCAAAACCCTTAGTTTGTTTCTCAGAGTCCACAGTCTCTCATGCTTTGTTTCCCTCTCCGATTTACCCCAGTTCACATTTCCTTTCCTTCTCTTAATGTCCTCCATGTTACTCCTTAAGCTCCACAAGTAAGTGAAACCATATGATAATTGACTTTCTCTGCTTGACTTATTTCATTCCGCACAATTTCCTCCAGTCTGGTCCATGTTGCTACAAAAGTTGGGTATTCATCCTTTGTGATGGAGGTATAATATTCCATTGTATATATGGACCATATCTTCTTCTTCTCCCCCTCCTCCTCCTTCCCTTCCCTGTTCCCCTCTCCCCCCTCCTCTTCC
>PITA01023491.1:0-28021 GCA_004023965.1 Spilogale gracilis
TGATGTTCTGATGTCCATCCTCAGTCCTAGGATATTTGAGTGGTATGTAAAATGTGCAAAGCCAGAGAATAAAACAAGGCCCTCTATAAGTCACTGAAGTGGCAGTCAGTCTTCATTTAACGTCCTTGTGCTCATTCCTCTTTGTTATCTATGTTAGATTCTGCTGTCCTCACTTATTTCTGTGAGTTGTTATAAAAGAAAAGATGGGAGATATTACTTTGAATTGGAAACTTCTTCCAGGAGCCATTTTAAAGGAACACTCATTGCCTATAACACAGCAGACTTTCAAAGTCTGTATTTTAACTGTGAAGCATGTCAAGAACATATTTCACAAATATTTGACCAAGTATGCTTAAGTTTGAAATTATTTTCACTAATTAATTTTACTGTGAAACCACCAAAGCTTAATGTCAAGGATGAAAACATTTCTATATGTGCTAATCTGTATAATTCTCCTTTAAGTAAGTACTATTGGCCCTATTCCAAAAAAATGAGACAGCTGATCGGCCTTAAAAGAATGCATTTTGATAGGTGGAGCCTATGGCTATAACTGCAGGTATAATGATTCATAGACCATGGTGCTAAGTTTTATCTAGTTAGTATTTTTATAAACTCTAAAGATCTCTTCGGTATGTCAACGATGGCATAATGTTATCGCATAGAATGAACAGATAATTGACTGGTGTGTTGATAATTGAACTTGAGGTCTCTGCCAATGAATTCAATTTACAACACAGAGTGTCATCATGGAGTAAAATCCTTACCTATAAAGTAAAAAGGTAAATGTTTTAATGAAACTTGTTTGGACAATATACTGGCTGACTAGATTACATAAAATATTTGAAAAGATTATAACTAATGTAAAAAAAAGAATTTCATATCACTTAAATTATTCACTCATCATCAAAATACGCAAAATGGTGACATCTTTGTTTTTTAAATTCACGTAACTTAAGATGTATCCTCTTAAGCTTTTAAGTGCATAATACTGTATTGTTAACCCACAAGCATGGCGTTATACTGCAGGTGTCTAGACATTTTATAACCTGAATAGCCGAAACTTTATCTGTTGAACAGCAACTCCCCATTTCTACTGCGCCACTTCTTCCCCTGGCAACTACCTTTCTACTTCCTGCTTGTATGAATGTGACTGCGCTAGATACCTCAACCAAATGGAAGTATGCAGTATTTTCCTGTGATGGGCTCATTTCACTTAGCATAATGTCCCTGAGGTTTGAGATATTTACATTCCTGTGTTCACCACTGCCTTATGCATACTAGCCTAGATGTGGAAGCAACCTAAATGACTGCTGATACATGGATAAAGAAAATGTGTTATATACATATAATAGAATATTATCCAACCTTAAAAAAAGGCCTATCTTTATTTTTAACTTTAACTTTTTGTTATGGAAAATTTCAAGCCACAGAGTAGGATAAATCCCCTTACCCCCAACATTCTGATTCAATAATCATCATCCCATGGCCAAAACTATTTCATCTCTCCCTTTCTGTACTAAAAGAAAATCAAAGTTGTCTTGTGATTTCATCCACTAATATTTCATATGTATGAATGTATGTATCTAAAAGGTAAAGAATATTTTATACATATAACCATAATACCATTAGTATCTTAAAAATGAGGTTAAAAAAAAAAACCTTCAATATCATCAAATATCTTGGAAGTTTCACATTTCCAATTGTTTATTTAAAAAAATGTTTTACAGTTGCTTCTCTGAATCAGAGTCCAACTGCTATATATGGATTCATGTTCTTCTGAACTCCATAGTTCTTAAATCGGTAGTTGGGACTCCTTTTCATGTCCTGCTCATGCTGCAGCACTTACCTATTTCATACTCCTTTCTACCAAATGCTGTCTCTGATTCTTCTGCTCTTGAGCCACAATTAATAGCCCCTTGTGGTAGCTGGAATAATGACCCCCCCCAGACCTCCACATCATAATCCCCAAAACCAGTGAATATGTTGCCTTATGTGAAAGGGGAATTAAATTTGCTAATCAACTGACTTTAAAATAGAGAGATTATCCTGGATTACCCACCTGGGCTCAATGTAATCACCAGAGTTCCTTAAAAGCAAAAGAAGAAAGCACAAGGGTAGGTCAGAATGGTGGGAAGTGAGAAGAACCTGACTCTTCTTTTATGGTTTTGAAGGTGGAGAAAGGAGGCCACAAGCTAAAGAATGAGGATGGCTTCTTAAAGATGGAGAACTCTGCAAGGGAACTGATTTTCCCAGAGAGCCCCCAGAAAGAAACATATACCTGCTGACACATTGATTTTAGCCCATGAGCCCTGTGCTGGACTTCTAACCTAGACAACTGTAAAATAATGCATTGTGTTGTTTTAAGCTACTAAATTTGTGATGATTTGTTGCAGCAGTTATAGAAAACTAATACATGATTCTTTTTGCTCATGTGGTACTTTGTGCCACTCTTTAGTTGGAGGTAGTAAATGTAGTACGTAAGAGTAAGATTATACCTGGATTCAAGTTTCTGCTCTGTTTTTTCTAAACTGTATGATCTTTGGCAATTAAAGCAACCTTGCTGGGGCACTTGGGTGGGCTTAGTTGGTTAGGCAACCAGCTCTTGATTTTAGCTCAGGTCATGAACTCAGGGTCGTGAGATCAAGGCCCACATGGCACCTGCTTAGGATTCTCTCTCTTCCTCTGTACCATCCCCTCCAACTCTCTCTCTCTAAGCAAACAAAACACAATGAACCTTACTTAACCTCACTTTACTTTGAATCATCTGTATATAGCCTTTCACAGCACATAGCTTGTTTGAGGTATTTATCACAATTATAATTAAATAATTGAGTACTCTATTAAATGTCTCTTTCTCTCCTAAGATAATGGTCTCCCCAAACGAAGGAGCCCTAACTATTTTGTTAATTACTATATCCTTAGCACAAAGTCCAGTGCTAGGAAAAACTAGGCTTTTGAAAATATTTGCCAATTGAATGGATTTGATTAAAATCACCACCTTGGGTGTGACATAGACAATACTGCCTAATAAAATATCAGTACATTCAGAATGTACAAATGAATTCACTGCACTAATATAATCCAGGGACTTAAAAAGCCATGAGTCAAGAGATTTCACACTCTTTTCTTTTCAACCTCCATTTTCAAAATTACTTTATTTTGTCCCCAGATCTCCACCTTGGCTCTACTTTTGCTTTCCTAACAAGGAGGCATTTTCCTGTTAGGTATATCTAGAACAGATGGAAGGGTATCCTCACCTTGATAAGCTCCCCATGAGTCTAGGGTCTGATACTCATATTTACAGGTAAATAATATAAATTTAATGTGATAAATTCCAAGGGACTGATTCAGAGCAAAATAATAAAAGATCATTTATTAGTTTACAATAAGAACTAATCTAGGGGCAATATATATATATATATTTACACATTTACACACTGGATCACATCTTCTTTACCCAGTTGAAAAATTTACTAGGGGAAAGTATTTTTAAGTTTTAAAAAAGTGAAGAAGAAACAAGGACTATGTACCTAACAATTTATAAATACAAAGCAAATGTAAAGGGTACTCTTATAAGCAAGTAATACTCATAAAAGAATGATTCTGACTTTTGTTTGAATGTATGCAGAATTGGTATTTGCTGGTCAGTGTTCAGGTATAAATGATTAATAGATCATATAAATAATTGTCTTGCATCCAGTCCAAAAGAAGAAAAATCTTTTAAAATTTATAACATTGTCAGCTTTGTACAGTACATCTTTTTTCTACATCTTAAAGACCTTTCTTTCAATCAACACTTACACTTCAGCCATTCTCTAGAAAGCTTTGTTATAAATGGATCCCGGCAGAGGTCTTGATACAAGCCTTACTGAGATGTCAGTATTTGGAAGAGACTCTACAGAACATGTTGGTGATTAATTGCTCTAGATTTCTGGAATTCTCTCCATGAACTGAGCCCAACCTCCAAGTAGCAACGTATCTGTCCTCAGGATATTTGAGTCCTTAGAGAAACAGTTTGCTTTCACTGTGTTGAGGCTTTCAGCAGCTATGAAAGCTGTACCTTCTATAAGGAATAGTTAACTGAAGAAGGTGGTAGCATCCTTTCTGAAAGTGGGAGATGCTGTTGCTTACACTGTTCATTCTTCCTGTACAATCACAAATGCCCAAATTATCATTCAGTGAAATATGAGTCTTCCTCAGCCTCAAGCTTTATTAATGATTAATGATTAGCAAAAAAATCAAAGCAACAATACCAGCAGCATCAATAGCTATGAAGCCCCAAATATCAGATGCAGTTCTTACAGGACCCTTTTCTGCACCTGTGTTCATTTGGTTTCAGAGTTATGCCATCTACTGGGGGTCAGCCAAACGCAGGAAAACCACTGAGTCTGGGATCTCTTATATTATTCATTCATCACACAGACGTGCTCTAACTATATAATTAAATCCTATTCTTCATCATAGCTATGGCACAGAATTCCATAAATTTCAAATTTATTAATAAGAATCAAAATAAACCACGTATACCCTTCTAAAAGCATTCCTGTTAAACTCTCGTTTGTCTTTTAGCTGTACATTCCATAAGTCATTGTTTGTAAGAGTTCAGGTCAATCTTTCCTTGGGTAGCCCTAAGGAAAGAGGAAATTAGTTACAGACCCACTGTAAATGTTTCCTTCCCTGTTCCTATATAAGGATCCTTCCAATAAATGAACTTCTCAAAGAATTTAACATAGAAAAAAAAATTCTCTCTCCTAAAAAGATGTTCCAAAAACAAATAAAGTAGAACTATTACTTAAAAAAAAAAAAAAAGATATGCTTTCTTTTCCCTTTTTTTTTTTTTAAGAGAGGGATGGGGTAAAAGGGGCAGAGGGAAAGAGAGAATCTTAAGCAGGCTCCATGCCCAGTGCAGATCCCAACACGGGGCTTGATCTCACAATCCTGAGATCATGACCTGAGTCAAAATTAAGAGTCGGACACTTAACCATTTGAGCCACCCAGGTACTGCAAGATGTGCTTACTTTTAAATGACAGTGAGAATTATATAACTCAATATATTTCTCCCCTTTTTTGGCTTTTGCTTTTACAATACCACACCTAATATGAGTACATAACCTTTAAACTGTTTATATCCATGGTATTTTGTATAATTATCCTCAATCTCATAACCATTATGGTTTTTTCTTTGTAAATGCATCTTTTATTTTAAGCAAACGCAAACCATTTTTGAAATAAATAAATTACAAATAGCTGAAAGTTTTTATATTTACCTAGAAAAAAACATTAGCTTCCTTTTTCCTTCATGAAACCTTATAACCATAGTCATTATCACTGACAAGAATAATTTCTGATAGAAATATTGCTTCTTTTCCACTGACGCTTCACCCTCTTATACTTCTTAAGCACAAACTACCATTTATACACATAGAGTCAAAGGTCATGAAACTTACTTCCTGTTATTGGATATTGTCCTTTCCTACCACCTTTCCCCAGGCTAAAGTTCTCTGAATTAACTATATTACCCTGCACTCCACAAACCCAGCAACCTTAATCAGCTGTTGTCTGTTCACTCTGAAGTTCCAAAGTTCCTGGATGCTAAAAGGCATGAGGAAACAGATATTCTAATCCATGAGGTTTGAGTAGCTGCTTATGGGCTGATGGCACGATCATCATATTGAAAGGAATGAGGAGTGAAGTCTATCATTGAGTGCCACACACAAAAAAGCAAGAGTAGGAATATGTCCTGTAGTTTCTGATTGGGCAAAGAGATTAAACAGAAGCAGTCAGATTATCAGAAAGAAAAAAAAAAAAAGAGAGAGAGAGACCAAGATTCATTCTAAGAATATAACTTTTCTCTCTTAATTTAGGTAGTCCATGAATACCAGAATTCTAAAATACTGCAATTAAAGGGACTTTAGACATCATTTTATCCAGCCTCTTTACTTAAAAACATTTTAGGTCAAATTGAGATGAAGAAAGACAATAGTGGCAAGGCAAATCTTCTTTTCCTTTACTTTATAAATCTTTTACTAGTTCTTTTTAATTTAGCTTTGTTTTTTCTTTGCCTTATACATTTTTTAGGGCAAATTTATCAATCTTCTCCCTAATAATTTCAAGGAAAGTTTTAGCCATACTTAGGAAAAATTTTCCACTTAAAAAAGGAAAGAGGAATTCCTTTTTTGTTAAATACATGTATAGTTTCCTTTTCCTTTTTTAAAATATTCAGATCTCTGATCAATCAGAGTTGTTTATTCTTTTTTTGGGATTTTAAAATTTATTAGAGAGAGAGAGTGCACAGCGGGGAGGGGCCAAGGGAGAGGGAGAGAAAGAATCCAAGCCGACTCCCTGCTGAGCACAGAACCCCTCTTGGGGCTTGATCCCAGGACCCTGAGATCAGGACCCAAGTGGAAATCGAGAGTCAGATGCTTAACCAACTAAGTCACTCAGGTGCCCAGAGAAGTTTTTCTTATATATAGCTTGAGGTAAGAATCCAACTTAATTTTTTCCCAACATTTCTCCAGTTAACACAATGCAATTTGTTGAATTATCTTTTCTCCAGTGATTAAAGATGCATAAAGCATCCTACATATTTGGGTCTATTTTGGGGGTTTTCTATTGTATTCCTTCCAATTGTCAGTCAGTCCATTTATGTGCCAGTCCACACTGTTTCAATTACAGACTATATAGTATGCTTTAGAATCTGTTAGTGCTGGCCTCCTCACTTCCTGCTGCCTTTTTCTTCCTTTTTCTCCCTTTTATCACTATCAGAGCTTGATTGATTTTTTTTTCATATGAACTTCAAATTCAATTTATCTAACTCTGGCTTAAAAAAAAACTGGTATTTTTATTGGGGTCTTATTTTTATCTTGGATTGATGATCTTGTCATCCTTCCTTTCTAAGAAAATGGAATACCTTTCTATTTGTTTAAACATAATATATTTCATAGGTGCTTAATTTTGCTTATACATTTTCTACAGCTGTTAGCTTTATACCTTCCTCTTACATTTTTCAGTTGTGATATTTCTATTTATTCAGAGGACTTAGCATTTACATTCTAATCTTATCTTTATTTTACTCTTAGATGTACAATTGAATATATACAACAATATACACTAGAAGCATTTTGGCTAAAATTATCTCTTGATTGGATGAAGACTGTTCTCTAGTGGATTCCTCAGGAAGAAAGAACCTGTGAGTGCAATATTCCCTGAATTTGTACATGATTAAAAATGAGTATTCTACAGCTGTGAAAACTGAAGGACAGTATATAAAACTCCTGGACCACACGTTCTCCCTTGAGCTTCTTAAAAATGTTACTCTACTTTTATCTAACATTATATACAGTTGTTGGCAATTTCAGAGTTTTTGAATTTCTGATTTGTGGTTGTCTTTTATATCTTTAGCTACTTGTTTAATCATATTAAATTCACTTTCAATATTGTATTATAATATTCCTTTGCTGTATGGCTTTTTCTCAGGGAAAGACAATTACTATCCTACACAATTTTTCATTTTCTTTTCCCTTCCTTATTTTTTCAAACAAGATCATAGGGCTCACCATCTCATTTAGAGCAGGATAATAAATGTTTCAGAATCAAAGTCAAAAGTTGCCCAATTTCCCATTATTACTGCATGGTAGCACTTCGCCTCTCTTACAACTTGATTTTCTCTCCCTGGGACACAGACATCTCTTTGCTATTCAATAAACCCTCTGGCTGATTGTCCATTACCTATATTCAATTATTGTTTCTAATGCTGTCTTCAGTACCAGAAATGATGAGAAATTGAGCATTTTTCTCTTGGAGAATACAACCTGATGCTATTTTCCTAGCTGAGCCCTACATATCCAAAATCGATACCTCAGTTTCTTCCCACATTCCCTAAGTTTTAAAGAAAAATTAGAATGCTGTAAATAAGCGTGGTACCAGATGCACTCCAGCAAATGATAGCTCTTAGAATAGCATCTGAAATGACAATATGTACTCACTTGGAATTCAGAAATGAAAATGTCCCAGTGCCTTGCTTCATTACTGAAGGGAATCAGCCTTAGAGCACAGCAATTGCCTGTTCCCACCAGCTGACAATGAAATGAATACTCTGTAGGAGCTGAGATGATTGTGGCATTAAACTTAGCAGTCTCTTCATGATCCTGCAAGACTGCTACTGAATCTAAACTAACTCAGTTCGGAGAGGAGTCTGTACGGAACTTGTCCATCGTTTAAAATCTGGAGGGGGAAAAATAACTGAAATCAAATGAGTTAGGAGAGATATTATCAACTAAGAGACAACTCAGGAAATCTGTTTTAGATCAAACTGAGAAAATAAGGCAGAAACAGCCAAACAGCCTGAGGAGAGTTGAAATCATGTGCAAAAGCCCAAGAGATTGTTTTATTATTGTCATCAGTTGCAATAATGATGATAATAATAGTGATCTGGTGTTCAGTGAACACAAAACAATGCAATAACAACAGCATTGGCTATAGAAAGAAAAGCATAATGCAGTTTCCCTGGCTGTTAAGCTTGGCATCTAAGTTACCCAGACTGTGACCCATAGCAGGGACACCAAGGGAATGAAGAGTAGGTGTCTGAGTTAGGGTGAGCATACAACGTGACATCACAGACGGAGACCATTGGTCTTAGTACTCTTATCTATTCTCTTGCTTAGAAGGGTAATGAGCATAAAGGTAAGTCCTGGGGGTGTTAGGAGTAAAAGGAGCAAGGTGGGGGTGGGAGGAAGAGAAAAGAATATTGCTATCTCTGGGTAAAACTTTTTGAATATGTCTCACTTAAAACTCACAACAATGAAATCAGTTAGATACGCCTTCCATTCTACACAGAAAGTAAGTGAGGTTTGGAAAAGTTAAAATTGTCCAAGTCCCAGGCAAGGAAGCGAGTATAGTGACAACTGGAATCCCCACAAGGCAGAGCCCTGACATTTCAGATGAAGGGCTTGAACTGAAGCTCAACGGGGAGATCAAAGAGAAGACACCTGAGGATGGGATCTCCTCCATTTGGAATTTCCTCATCGACGTGGCCCTGCTGCAAGTCCTCCTTTTGTCTTAAAAAAATTGGAGAGTACATAAAGATTGTGCATCACATGTGAATACATGATATGAAGAATCTTGTTAAAGCATTTACTTCTCTCTGCAAATGAACAGGCTCAGAAAGATGCAAGAAATTCTTTTAATGCCCATACATGAAAAATCTACTTGCTAAGACCAAGTTTGGCTCTGGTAACTAATTTTCATAGCTAAAATACAAAACTGTTTGCAAAGTATAAAAAAATTTCTTGTGGTCATAGCACACCTTACATCTGTGGTATTCAGCCTCCATGAATGTTGACTGAATTGTAAATTATGCCAAACTCCATTTTCCAACAACTATTAATTGAGAGAATTGTGTCTGACATGGCACTGTCTTGTAAGTGATTTCTGTTTGTTTACTTCTGTCCAGAGTGTATTTGTGTTAAGTCTCTTACAATTAGTTAAATTTTGTGAAAACACACAACTACAATGACACTTAAGCACAGGATCGTTAGTCTACATGTTAATAAAAGTATGAATTTTTGTGTACACTTGAAATATGACTAACTGTCTTGCTATGCTTTGGATTTGTCTATTTCTTTTGCATATCTGCCAATTCTTGCTTAACATATTTTAAAGTGTCATTATTTGATACATCCAAGTTTAAAATATGGTATATTAATACTTCAAAAAATTATACTCTGACCTTATCTTTTTTTAAAAGATTTATTTATTTATTAGAGAGGGAGAGAAAATGTATGAGCAGGGGAGGGGTAGGGGGAGAGGAAGATAAGCAGACTCCCCACTGAACAGGGAGCTCCATCCCAGGACCCTGAGATCATGACTTGAGCCAAAGTCAAGAGTCGGACACTTAAACACTGGGCCACCCCCATACCAACTGTTTATCTTTAACAATGCTTTTTTGTCTTTCAGCTTTCAGTTAATGTAAGTATACTAATTTCATTTTGTTAAGAATAACTTTTTCTACTCTTGACTTTTAAATTTCCTATAATGATACTGATATAAGTACACAAGCTTTTGTTTGGTTAGGAATATTTTTTTCTATTTTTTGTTTTTTTCAGAACTTTGGATCATTATGTTTTAGATGTACTTCTTATAAATAAGATATAGTGAGTTGCCTATGTGTATGTTTTTAAATCCAGTCTGAGAAAAAAAAATTAACTGGCTCAATTTACCATTTTTTCGACTAAAGCATTTATCCATTTATATCCATGGTAGTTACTGATATATTTGAATTTATTTCTGTGGTCTTATTTTTGCTTTTAATGTTGCTTTGTTTCTCCTTCCTTGTTTTTCCCCTTCTTTGGATTATGGTTTTTTTTTTTTATTCCATCTCTTTTAACTACAAATTTGGAGAATATATACGACAATTTAATTCTGTTAATAGTTATTTTAAACTCTCTATCATCATGAGCTATTAGCTTCTTCAAGTCTGAAATCAATAAAAAAAATCTCTATCATCCTCTCAAACAATGTAAAGACCTTAGAACTCCAAACACATCTGACCTGTGTGATATTATTATTGAGTATTTTAGCTTTTGTGGCTTTCCTTGTATCCCACAAGTATTACTATTGTTGTCCCGGCTTATATTAAGTGTTCGGTGATTATTTGTCAAATTAACGATTAACAGTTAAATGTGTGGTACACTTAGAGCAGCAAATGTCCACTGAATAAGTTATAAATCTTGATATGTGTCTGCTTCTGGGTCACCTGTGTCTGCTCAGCTCCTCTGTTCCCTCACTTTATTTTTCTGTTTTTTTCTCTTACTATCTCTTCCATAGCCATTCTGTTGTCTTCTCTCTTCTTTTCTATTCTCTGTCTCTCAGACAAAATCAATAAAGCTCTGCAACATTTATGTAGCAAAGCTGGAAAAAGAAAGGGCTGACTGATCAGTATAGCACCTGAGCACCAATGCCATGCCGGTCTCAACGTTAGCATGGGGACTATTATACCTAGTTATTATTGCCTCTTGCAATCTTAATTTACAACCTTAATTTCAGCTCTTCAAAATCTGAGCGTTACTCAAATGAAATTCAGTATTTAGTAAAACTGCTTAATTCAAATGATACACACTGATGACTCCATTTTAAAGGTAATATCCCCTGACAGTAGTACTGAAGCTCAATGTCTACATCTATCCATATTAAAGTATCTTTGAAGAACATTTTGTCATACTTACATACACTAAACCAGTGTCTGAAAGAAATCGAGTTCAATCCCAGGTAAATGAGGTTGGGAACAGTCAGGGTGGTAGGGTAATTTTCGAGGCCTGCAGTTAAAAATGATTAAAGGTATATTGTTCAATTTCTTTGAAATTGCTTGCTGACTAGAGTCCAGTGTATTCTGTTTTAGGTCTAAGTGGATTTTATAAACACCAAAATATGGGAATTTGTAATATCAACACTGACAGAACAATGGCTCTATTGGACTGAACTATTCAATATTCCAACTGAATTTCTTATTTTCCCCCTTATTTTGTTATACCTTTCAACACTACAGCTTACCATAAACAAACAAACAAATAAATAAAAAAATAAAAGCTCTCTTGTTTTTACTGGACTTAGTAGTATTATTTTACGTCATATCTCCTTTTTTGTAAAAAACAAAACCAAGAGCCCTGTGCTCTTCATCTTCTCAGACTCCTAGAATCCTTAAGCAAGGTCTGTCTTCATCTAAGCACTGCCAATAGGAAGTAATCTGCATTTCTTATGGCAGCAATCATCCCTGATGGATTTGATGTTGACTGTGGCAGATTTGATAGATTTACAGTTGCTTGACTGAAAGCACATAATACCTCATCAGTGTTTTAAAACAGCAGAACTCCATGAAATACAAGAGAGCCTCGAGGTATAGAGTAGCTATAGTGTCCTTGACAAAATCACCAGGGCCAATGGTTAATTATGCTTGCTAACAATTTACCTTCATGGAGGTGGGCCGAATGGCTGCCGGCATAGAGCCATTACTAGAATCCCAGGGTGCCTTTCCTGTCCCCAAAAATACTGTCCTCACATATTGCCATTTTACTAACATTCCTGTCTCCTACATAGACTGAAATTTCCACTATCTCTTTGGGGTTATACAACTAACTAGTTATTTTCCTAGAAGCACTATGGTTTATCAAAGAGGTGAATGAGATGGAAGAAAAATTCTCCGCAAATCTTAGCATGAATTATTATATGAAGTTACCATATCACCCTGAATACACTGGAGGTCCTAGGGAGAATGCGGGCACTAGGGTATTTAACAAAAGGTGGGGATTTGGTAACTCCAATAGCTGGAATTGCTAAAGACCTTTACTAGTATCTTAGTCTTTTTCTCTTAGTCATTTGTTCTTGTTTCCTATAGTTTGGCAAAATTATAAGTGAATGTTGCACATAGGGTATGAAAAATTGTAGAGACATCTAGCTTCTAATAGGCAGTTAGGACAGAAGAAATTCACTGTAATCTAGTCTGCAGTTGATACTGAGCTAGTGTGAAGCAGACTTTAGCCTGTGTGTGAGCCAGTCTGTTTCTGGTTTGTCATGACTACTAAAGAGTAATTCTTCAGGAGTCACAACTGAAATCCTGGGTTATTAACTAGGTCTGTCCTCCATAATGCCCTCTAAATTCCACTTTTGTCTCAAAGCTCAGGTCAGATTTTCAGCTTCTCAACCAACATTTAACAAACTGGCAGATGTCTTGAGGGGAAAAGCAGTACTCACTTTTCCTCTCCTTCAGCAATCTGGCCCTCAGGTCTTCAAACAGATAGTGTGTGTGTGTGTGTGTGTGTGTGTGTGTGTGTGTGAATCCAGTTTTTCACTTTCCTAGTTTTTCTTGGAAGAATGATAGGTGTGCTATAAGCTAGTCTGCCCTATCTAGAAGCAGAAGTTGTGGTGGGTAACTGGAATTAACACAGCACACTAAGAGAGCAGTGTGGAAAAGGAAAGACAGAAAAAGTTTTCACTTTAATTACTGTTATATTAATTTGTTATGAAATCTGAAATTAAAAAAATATTGTTATCTGTCAGCTTATCTGTCATTCAATCCTGTTAAGTGATCTCTGGAGTTCTCACTGAGGACACCTATAAAGAAATAAGTATTGTCCTAATAATTCGTTGTATATTTGTTGGTTTATTAGAGAGGGGAGGGACGGAGGGAGAAGGAGAGAGAGAATCCCAAGCAGGCCCCACCCCCAGCGCAGAGCCTGACACAGGGCTCCATCTCACAACCCTGAGATCATGACCTGAGCTGAAATCAAGAGTCTGACACTTAACATACTGAACCACCTCAGGTGTCCCTTTCCTAACAATTTTTAACAGCTAAGCATGAATAGTACTCCTTTCAACATGGAGGACAGTGGGAGAAGGAAAGGAAATGTGAACTGCAGTAAATCAGAGAGGGAGATGAAACATAAAAGACTTTGGACTCTGAGAAACAAACTGAGGGTTGTGGAAGGGAGGGCGATGGGGGGATGGGTGAGCCTGGTGGTGGGTACTGAGGGCACGAACTGCATGGATGTGGGTGGGGCATAAACAATGAATCTTGGAACACTGAAAAAATAAAATATTATTAAAAAAAATAAATAGTACTTCTTTCATCAGCTTGGAAAAAAACATGGATCCATGGAATTGAAAGGGATCTTAGTAAACACATTCTAGTCTCTCATGAAGAAGCCAACTTGCCCAAAGTCCCACACTGTTTGGAGGAATGAACAGTTAAGTGTCTTCTTCCTGTCCAGCGCTCTTTCAACAACACTATTGCTTGCAGCAGATCAGTTATGTCACGGGAAGATTTCTGTGGACTGACAATTCTTGGATTCTACAGCTCTAATGTACCCCTTCCCCTGGAGAGAAAACTTTTATGATTGTTGCCTATTAATCTCACTCCATCTCATACCCTAAACTTTCTCTTTGAAATAGTGGTCTAGGGTACCAAAGATGACTGCGATTTTCAAACTTGCATTGTGTTGTATAAAAGAGGGTGTTGTATGTAGGAAGTTGAGTAGAAAGCTTTGTAAGCTAGCATAAGAAGACTGGGTGGAGAGAATGTTTTAACTGGATGAAGTCACAACAAAGGTTAAGGAACTATCATGTTACCATACTTGTTGAATGAGTTTAAGAGCATGAATCAAGCACATCATCTCTAAACTTGTCAATTCCAAATTATTGAAGATATAATTTCTATGATAAAACAAGGTAATTTTTAATAATGGCTTATGCATGCATATTTTCAATTTTTTCAGTTCCAGCTGAATTGAAAATGAAAGTAAGTTTTTATTGCCATCTTCAAGTTCTAAGGCATATCTCCTATTAGTCTTCAAATTACCTCCAATTAGGTGTGGGTGTGTGTACAGTGATTCTTAGAAGTCAAGTTGAACAGACTAAGTATTTGAAGTCATTACATCCTTAAAATGGAGAATAAATATTTCTATGTGAGAACATCAAATAAGTTAAAGATCCATTTGCAGGATGAAAAAATACCTTATTAATGCATGACTCCTTTAACCTGCTGGAGAATCCAGATTTTTCACTCAAAATAAGAAAAAAAAGACAAAACACTGGTGGTTGGAAGATCATAAAGCCATCTGATATTTTTATATGTGTGCTCTCAAAGTCTAAGTCATGGATAAAGCTACATAAAATTAGCAGACAATACGCACAGTGCGATTCAAGGAAACTCACAAGGCTATACCTTTGGGTAGATATCCCCTAAACAGCTCCCAAAGTTTTGTCTTTTTAATGTGTCCAAAAATCCCCTCTATTAGAGGAACAAATGGAAATCCTAGCACCATTAAACATGGTATCTGGAACAGTTCATTTTTATGCACTTAGTTTCTTGCACATATTTGATGCTTAGATATTTTTATTGTCATTTACACAGCAATACAGCAAGTTGTACATTGCAGAATTCTAAGATGATAGAAGAAAGGAAATACTTTTCAGTTAGAAAGGACTATGAAAAGACTGGCAGGAAGGAGCATTTGAGGGAGGAAGCCTCAGTATATATGGGCAGAGATGTAGAGAACATAAAGATGCGCACTTTCTAGTTTTCCCTGCTGCCAACTCTGCTAGGTGGTCTCCTATTTTATAATGTTCTCCCAAGTAATAACTTTTCTCTGACTTACACTCTAGGTTCCTTGCACCTTTTCATATTTTCATATTTGAGAATGTTAACAGCTTCCAGTTTCTTTCTCTTAGTTCTAAAGACCTTTATTTATTCCCAAGCACAACCAGGGATCACAGTAAGAAGTGAAAAGTTAAAATGCTGCCACTTATGGCAAAGTATCCGTTACTTATGTTTTACTAACAGTGAAATAAGAAATAACATTAAGAGCAAAGAATAGCCTATTGTCTTCTATTTCCAAGCTAAATATGTATTCTTTCCTCATTCATTCTGAAAATAGTTCATTCCAGACAAACTGATACAATTATACCTTATAACTCTTCCCATTTTTGTGGTGTAATATTCTTCAGAAAATTTCTCTGATGATTCTAATAATTGCTATTTTCATATTAAGATACTCTGGTTCTAAGTATTTGATAAACACAGCATCAAAGGTTTTTAAATTTTTTTAATAATAATTTTTTTTATTTTTTCAGTGTTCTAAGACATCAAAGCTTTTATTATTTTTGGTGAGGAAGTGGGAAAATAGAGATTAACCAGCCTAAAACTCAAAGATAGATTTTAAAGTAATCATGGCCTTCATAAGAGTATTTTTGCAATGAAGTTAAAATGCCACTTTTCTGGAAATAGTCTCTTCTGTAGTTGTGGTCTTCTTTTATGCGAGGGTTGTTAGTTTGTTAGCTCGTTATACAAGCTAATGTGAGCATTGATTCTGATTCCTTGATACATTTTATTTAAATATTCCATGTATATCATGTAAAGGAAATAAAGTTCTGGATAAAAAAGTTGTGTGCAGGGGCACCTGGGTGCTCAGTTAAGCGACTGCCTTCGGCTCAGGTCATGATCCCGGAGACCCCGGATGGAGTCCCACATTGGGCTCCCTGCTCCGCGGGAAGCCTGCTTCTCCCTCTCTCACTCCCCCTGCTTATGTTCCCTCTCTGGCTGTGTTTCTCTCTGTCAAATAAATAAAATCTTTAAAAAAAAAAAAAAAAAGGTTGTGTGCATGCATGCACGCGCACATGTATGTGTGTGTGTAAATGGCTATGTACAAGGGGGTACCTATTCATGCAAATACTGTAAAATAAGAATTTTTAATGAGCATACCACAAGAAATTGAATACTTAACTAGAGATAGCATCTAAACATGAATTTCTAACATGCTTCTTCAAAGGCCACTACTTTTAAATCCTAGAAGTGGAAAGCCTTTTGCTTATATAGTATTGCTTCCTACTAGGCTTCAGGTAATTGACTACTATCTAAAGTTCTAAGAGTTAAACTTCAGAGGCACATTAGAACTTTGACTGTTCTGAGATTTAATATGAGCAATTACCTTGCTCTTTTACCCGGCTGGTAAATCATTTACTCCAGCGGGAAAACTTTTCTTTTAAAAATGCTTCTTTTGAGAAAAAAAGTCTCAAAATAGAGTTGAAATAGAAGTACGGTGTACTTGCTCCAGACACAAATGTACCAAAATAGAAAAGTGGATGGCTTTTTAACTTAAAACTCCATGGGAAAATAGGGGAAAGGAGTTGAAAGTAAGAAAGACCTAAAATTCTTTCTGCTAAATAAAGGGACAGAACAAATTACTGATGGAGAGAGTTAAACTTCGGTATTAGTATAAGTGTATAATATACATTCTGTGTCAAAAGGCCTGGAGAGCAAAGTAACATTTTGTCCTGGAGCTGAAGAGCCATCCTACCCACCCCCATCCCCACCCCTACCCTACCCCCACCCCCACCCCCACCGACAAGACAGTGCTGTTGGCATCTGCCAGTCCTGAGTCCAGGTTACAGGCGTTTCTGTCATAACCTGTA
Source organism: Spilogale gracilis (assembly GCA_004023965.1). Lineage (NCBI taxonomy): Eukaryota > Metazoa > Chordata > Mammalia > Carnivora > Mephitidae > Spilogale > Spilogale gracilis. The sequence goes on from PITA01023491.1 coordinate 16,960, forward strand.
TGTATTTCTTACACAGAACAGAGAGAAAAATGGTTGTCGGAACCAAAATCATAACCAGAAAGACCTATTCCATAAAAGAGGGAGCCAAACTGACCCCATAGTTGGCTATTTCTTTGCCTGTCTCAAAAGGAAAAGTTAGTATCTATTTTTCTTTTCACGCTTTCAACCTAAATAATGAAATAAACTAAGGCAAATTCAAATTTGTCAAAAAAGAGAAGTTTCTTTGGGACTAGAAGAAGAATTGTAATTTGAAATACACAAACCGCAGCGAGCTACCGGCAAGTCCTTGGAGGGTTTGGTGTAGGCCATACTTCCTGGCAGGAAGTGTAAAGAGAGGAGAGCTCTATTAGAGTTTATATTAGAATTTCCTTCAATGATAATGAATTGATCAGTGGTCACTTCAAATCAATCCTGGGAAACAGTCTGAGTTTTTCTTATGATTTCCAGAGGCATAAAAGCAAAACTGAACCAGGTCAAGTTAGCCTCACAAGAGACTAAATTAAGCTTTGTTTATATGACTAAACTGGTTTTATCTGCTCAGGAATTTTTCAAGGCTGGTCTCCATTTGGTTTTGATTTTAACATTTCTAATAACTCACAGACTTCCGTAACTCTGGATAGAATGTTGCATGCTTACCCCCACACATGTATCAATGCTATCACATTTTCTTGGCTTATAGATGCATCACTGTCCTTCTCTGCCTTCATCTTCCTGTGGCCCATGCCACTGCACACTGATGCACAGAGAGGCTGGCTTCGGACTGCACCATGTCCAGCAGATGTTGTGGTAATATGGTAACATCACTGGAGACCATGACTGTGATCATCACGAGGACCACTTCCTAAGAGTGGCCATCCCTTCTTATCTGTGGAGTGGTCACCACACCTCCCTTGGGGCCATCAGTCAGCATCATTATGTTTGGTGTTCATTGTCTAAACCCTCCAAACTCTTCAAGAAGAGCTGTCTAATTTCACAGGAAGCAAGACACCCATGAGCACTGATGCTTTAGGGCCATCCAGTGAGATAGTAAGATGCTGTCATTGAAGTTTTAAACTTTGAAATGTAATAGAAACATTATGCCAGTGTACCGCAATTCTCAGGATTTAAATGTGCACTTAAATTCTCAGCATTTAAGTCCAATTTATGCAATATTTTAATGCCTAATAAAATGAGGAGTGATCCAATATTACAGTGCAATTTGTATTACTATTCATGCTATTGATAACAAGAGAAAAATAGCCTCCAGGGGTCTAGACTGAAGTGTCCCCAAAATTGAGAAGGAAACAAAGAAGAAGAAAATACAATAGGAAAATTCATCATCTTAGTTATTACAGCAAAATTATACTGGTTTGTGACTTATCAATCACAGATGAAAGATGTAAACACCACCAGAAATCATCCTTTCTGCAGAGATGTCAGTCATAAATGAGGTTTCATCATTTATATGCTTGTCCAAAGTGGTAATTTAGAACTATTGCTACTGGCTCTGGCTGTCTCCAGAATGATAATTATGAATTAAGTGGTGAGCAGATGCTTGGAAATAGAAATTTGCCCTGGGCTGCCAGGAGCCTAAGGATAAAGCTAACAGTCGCAATAAAACAGTAGTAGCTTAAACACAAGACTGTCAATATAGCCACAGTATACCAATTGCTAAGCATTGATTGAGATCAGCCATGACATACAAATATGGATGATTTTAAGAAAAGAAACCATCTCTGATATATCATCCTTTTTGCTTTTCTTTATCTGGGTCTGTGCCTACCTTGAATATCTTAAAAGCAGCAATCCAGAATTAATTCACAGGAAAAGAGAAACAGGCTAGTAAAAACTGTATTTATAAACTCTCAGCAAGAAATATGTGCTTAAAATGGGATTTATTCTTTCTTATTACTATTGGAATGGACACTTAATTTTCTTCCTAAAATGAAATGAAACTTTTAGAAAATTTATGGCCCTGAGAGAAAAGTTTCTCACATGCCAGGAGATGTTAGTCAAGTTGAGAATAATTCATCAAAGAAATCTAACTAGTACTACAATGCCGTTCATGCAAAGTAATATTTAACTTTCTACCCACATAAAGCAACTGTAGGACAGCTATCATGAATGAGTTCACTGAATTCTGTACAATAATATCCTAGCATCACTGACAATCAGCATTCTTCTGCTTTCCTTTGTTCTTGGTCTTTCTGTACCTTCCCTTTTTCTCACCCTCTCCATTGCTACTTCCTAAAAATATTTTCCTTAGTCTAACATTGGAAGGTTGGCTTGGCTACCCTCCTGCCCTGAGGTGTCTTCCCCCTACCCCCGGCCCCATTTTCCCTCTGTCACTGGGATTAACTCTGCTTCCTTGGAAGCTCCTATAAGGTGATAATACCAAGGATCACAGACGTGTCCTGCATCTTTCCATTATTGATATGACATTATTACATGGTATCATTCATTTAGATTGAGAACAATGACTATGCTTAGATTATTTCTACAAATGCCCTTTTTGCTTGAATGCACATTGAGATTTTTTTATTTAAACAAATTGAAAATTACCTAACAATTACATAATTTAAGACCTTTGAGATGAAGGATTATCTTTGTCATGTTGTGGCCTCTAATAAATGCTTCACCATTGATTAGAAAAAGAGATTTCTGGTTAATAAATTATGAGCTAACATTATAATTAAAAAAACCCTTCAGTCAATTAGAGTAAACACCATTATGACATAAAATAAAACGTAATAATATTTTTTTTAGTGCTTACTCTGTGTCAGAGACTTTGCTTTGGTTCTTGAACACATCCATAGCCCCAGGACAGTTAGTGTTGTCTCTGGGGCAGCAATGAGCACACTCAGTCTCCAAGAAGATAGATCAGTTGTCCATGTTCTACTGTCCTCAGCCTCTCAGAACCTCAGACGGCGAATTCATTCTATTTGCTCCTCATGACTTAATGACATATCAGACTAATTTGAGGGGCATGATTTTCTTTTGATAGAACATAATTCATTGTATAGCCAAATATTTTATCATAGACTTTTACTACATTTTTATTTCATTCCTATAATTCTCACTAGTAACTGGCTCTGGGTTTCAGAGCTTAAGTCATATGACTGAAACCTACACTTTTTTCTTTTGTGCTATGTAAACCTCCATTTGCAAAGCTTACATATATCAGGAAAAGCTAAACTGCCACCTTAGTAGCAGATTCTAACAATTCTTTGCTATCTCATGTTGTTTAATCCAAAGGACTTTTCCTTAGTCATCAGGGTGGTGATTCTGAGGGTGAGGAAATGCTGCTATTAAGAGAAAAGTCTAGCTGAGCATCTAATAGCTGCCCTTTGGAAGGAAAATGACACATGTTTTTATTTTAGGGATTCAACTTATCACGGGATAGTCATGTGAAAATAAAATCAAGTTAATCATCTCTTTCTATGAAAATGTGCTCTTGGTCATACTAGTTAAACATTAGGACTTACAGAAATCAATTTTCTAAACTGCCTACTTCAGAGAATTATAGCAGAGGGAAAAGTATACAGAAATCATTCAGAGGGGAAGCTGTGTGAAGACAAGTGTCCTTGTATTCACATGGGATGTGTGGATCACTTGAGGGAAGGCTCCATTATCAATTTGATTCTTCACAATCATTGTCTACAAGGCTCAGAGTCAGTGGTGATTCAGAGGGTTAAAATCAATCAAGAGAGGCATGAAGTGTTTTCCTCCGAATCCCTTAACACCACAGACCTTGTCTTGTTAATCTTAGCATCACCAGAGTCTGGGAAAGAACTTATATTTGTTGAGCTGAAACAAAGTAACAACTAAATGAGTTAGCCATAGTAAATGCTTTAAGCATGAAATTATATATTTATGTGATATTATAATAGAATACATAATTCCTTTTTAAGATTTATTTATTTGAGAAAGAGAGAAAATGTGTGGGAATGGGGTTTGGGGGGAGAGGGGCAAAGAGAGAGAGAAAGAGAGTCCCAAGCAGACTCCCCTGAGTGCAGAGCCCCATGCAAGACTAGATCTCAGACCCTTGAGATCATGTGACCTGAGCTGAAACCAAGAGTAAGGTAAGACGCTTAACCAACTGAATCACCCAGGTGCCCCTAGAATACATAATTCTTTTCTTTTTTTTAAAAGATTTTATTTATTTATTTGACACAGAGAGAGATCACAAGTAGGCAGAGCGGCAGGCAGAGAGAGGAGGAAGCAGGCTCCCCGCTGAGCAGAGAGCCCGATGTGGGCCTCCATCCCAGGACCCTGGGATCATGACCTGAGCCGAAAGCAGAGGCTTTAACCCACTGAGCCACTACAATTATGTAGCCAGGCGTCCTACATAATTCTTATTGTAACTTTCTATATATTTGGTTACATAATTTCTATAGTTGTGGAATGTGCACTATTTTTATCTTCCATTTATAGATGGAACAACTGAGGCAGTGTATTTAAGTAATTTTCCCAAAGTCACATAGCTAGTAATGGACTCAGCTAGGATCTGAATCCAAGATTCTCTTGCCCCAAAGTCCATGTTCTGAACCATTGAGCAATACTTGCCCCTCATAAAGTCTCATAAGAGAATGTTTTCCTAAGGCACTGTGTACTTGGTCATGCATACAGTTGTCATTTCCCTAATTATGCTGTGAACTCTTGAACTCTTTCAGGACTACTCACTTTGAATCTGATCCAGAAAACCCTTGAACATACTGGTCTGTTTATAGTTGAATAAATACATCCAAAGAAAATCCTCAAGTCAGGGGAAAGATAACCACAATGGGAATCTTCAGAGGTAACAGAGAGGTATGGATAGGGATTATGCTTGAGTTCTGGACTCTCAGAGACAAAGGCATAATTCACACAAATATTTTATGACAAAAATCCTCAAGAAAGGAAAGGTAGGGTCAGTACCCAGACTAGAACCTAGACCAAAGCAAGGAAACCTGGGCTTTTTGGGTAGAGCTTGAAGCATAGGAAAGGAAAGCATAGTCTTCTCAGATCAGGCTTAATGTGTGGTAACACTCCCAACAATGTCTGGAGAAAGGACAACGGTGGCCTGTTCAGAAGTTTCTGCCAAGAGTTAACATATATAGGAATCTTTTCCTATTTGGGCCTTTCATCTTCCCTGTTAGCGGACTGATTGATCAGATTTATCAGATTAGTCAGTTGGCATCTGTGGAATAACATACAGAAGAGGAAGTCTTTAGAGGGTGAATGGAAGGGTGAACAAAGAAGGAATGTAAATGGCATAAGAATAATGGCTTTCAGGTATCAAAGGGCCCAATGGTGGGAGTGGCCTACAGGGCTGAGCATGCCTCTGGTGATAGGTATCCTGAAGAGACACCTAACCATTACTTGTACTTGTAAGTGTAGGTTATGAAGATATTTTTTGGTAATATGCATAGTGAATAAAATATTTTACTAGGTATAGAACAAGTAGCTCTGCTTCCTTGGATCTTAGATTTCTCATCTATAAAATAGGAGAGGTTTGGACAAGATGACTCCTATGGCTCTTTCTGACTCTAACATGTAGAATCTACCACAAGGTCGTCAGGGCCATAGTGAGCTTGAATCATTCAGCAGTCAAAAACAAACAAACAAACAAAAAACCTTTGCCAAGAGTTTTCAGAGTTTGAGAAGTCTGAAGGTCTAACCCAGCCCACTCCCTGTCCAGTACACCCTTGGCCCTTCAATAACCATAAGGTGCATGTTTTATCTTCAAAAGCTACCCAGAGTCAAGGTATCTTAAGTACTCAAAATCATAAAATTAAATTCAAAATCTGAAAATCTCCTTAAGGAATTTAAATAAGGATATGAATGGTTACAACAATTTTAGAGATCCCTTCAATCACTAAAAAGCAAACACTACAAAATAAAAAAATAGCTCTCTATTGCACAGTATTCTGCCACACTGAGGTTTAGCACTGTGCCAAACAGGAAAACAAACACACTGAAAAATTATCTTATAGGTTTCCTAAGGGCCCCGAATCGTCTGAATTCAAGTCCATCTTCTCTTCCAAGAGAGTGATAAATCTGAGACAAGAACAAGTCACACACACACACAGAAGGAATCTAGAGTCACAGTCAATTTACTTACAAATATGTACTTTTTCTACACCATATGGTTTGAACAAAGACAGTGGAAAGTGAAAACAACAGCAGGTCTTGGGCATAGCCACCATAGAGATAGCTCCGTTTCCAGGTCTGGGCTGTTCTCAGTGAAACATCTACTCACAGTCTGTTTCATCACAGGCACTCTGTTTAAAAATGCATTTACAGAGGCATCTGCCTGGTTCGGCTGGTGGGGCATGAAACTTTTGATCTCAGGATCCTGAGTTTGAGCCCCGCATTGGGTATAGGGATTTTAATAAATAAACTTAAAAAAACTGATAACTAAAAATGCATTCCAGAACTCCCCTTTCCCTTTATCCCTATGGATGAAATAAATTCATGCCTGGCACACCAGGTTAAAAATTAGAGGACCTTTTCTGTTCCAGTGGTTCTTCCTTTCAAGAATATTATTTTGTCCGGCTATTCCACAGATGAGTGAGGACTCATCAGATATGAATGAGAGGCCTGAGCAGTCTGTCTCAGGTCCATCACACTGCACATCACGTTGCCTCTGCTCTTCCTCGTCTTAGTGACCCCCCCATCTTAGCCCCTCCACCCTCTCCCTGCCTCCTAGTTCTTCATAGCTCCCTGGTTAGATCACTTTTTGTTCTGTCCCCTACCCCGCTGCTACTGATAGTCCCATATCCCCTACCATACTGTAGTCCACATTCTCTTTTAAAACATAACTATGTATTAAACATCTAATCTAAAATAATGAGTTAATAAATCCTAATGAAGACACCACTTTAAAAATAAACATTTAGAGATATAGCATGAGATAGTGGAAATGAATTTCTTTTGCAACCAAAAGATATACATTTAAGCTACTTCATAATATAGTAACTTTTCTTCTATTGAGTCTAAACTTTATAGTCTTCCCTTGTAAAATAATCATAAGCATTAAGAGATTTACTGAGTGTTGACTATTCCAACTATTGTACAAAGCATTTCCCTGCATGATCTAATTTACTCCTCACAACTGTCCTATGAGCTACTTATTACTCACCTCACCTACATAAGATTGAGGCTTAGAGAGATTAAGAAACTTGACTAGATCTAGGGTATTAACCTACATTTTTCTGAATCGAGCACCAAAACTTATCTTATGAGGTTGTTATAAGGATCAACTAAGATGGTGTATAAGGACCCTCTGGGTTATGAAATACCATATAAACATAAGGCATAGTCCTACCTAGAACTTTAAATTAAAAAACTAGAAAGTTTAGACACTGTGTCCAATTGGTAAGGAAGAAAAGGAAGGGCAGAAATTAAACCTAAGACTTCTTGTTAAAGAAAACAGGGATTCAGCATTTGAGGAGGAACAAAATATTGTGCAAGAAACACAAAAACAAAATGCACTGTATGGCTCAGGTAACAGAGAAGCTTCTGGGGGAAGGAAACTCCAGAATAGAAAAGGGTAGAGCAAGAAAACAATGAATTTACTAATCACTTCTTTCGTCTCTCTTTAGTTTACTATGTCACTATCATGAGTTCTTCCCATACTATCCAATAGAATGGATAAACACCTGTCAATACTATTTTTGGAACCATCAAAGAAAAATTGCACTGGATAGGTTAAACATGAAAGGAAGACTTAACTTAAGACTATTTAAGGGGCACCTGGGTGGCTTAGTCAGTTGGAAGTCTGACTCTTGATTTCGGCTCCGGTCTTGATCTCAGGGTCATGAGTTCAAGGCCCGCCCTGGGCTCCTCCCTGGTTGTGGAAACTATTTAGGACTATTGCAGTAGGGAAGATAGGGTGAACTCAACTCATCTAAAACAGAAAGTGATGATTTTAAAGTACTTGGGTGAGCTAGTGGGAAAATACTGGTGGACATTAGCTGAGAGACTGTCAATATGATTGGGCCATCTGTTAACTGGCACTTAACAAAGTTAGGCTCCTACTCTTCCACAGAGGCTAGGAGACAGGGGCCCTAACTTACTTGTTGATTATATTCCAAAGGTTCCAAGTCATTGAGGAAGATATTCCTGAGTTGTACAACTGCCAAATCTAGGAGAAGATTTACATTTCAAAGGGGCAGAAGAAGAATTTACAATTGCATGTTTTCTAAAGTAAATGCTTTAAGAAAAGGGAGGTCAGGGGTCCATAATCAGGAAGACTGTCTAAAGTTTAGTCAAGCTGAGGGGAATGTTAAGGCTATCTTAGTTACTATGACTATGCACACCAGATAATTAGGTACCTTTTTATTAGACACTCATCCTAGAAAACCCTCTCCTCTTCATTCAGTCCTGGCTGTTTGCCCTCTAGGCCTAATGGCACAGCTGTCAACCCACAACATTACCTTTCCTCTTTCCCTTTACCTGGAGACATCAATTTAGTAGAATATATTGATACATACATCCTTCATTAAAAACTAAGACATGGCAAAACAAAACAAACAAACAAACAAACAAACAAAACAAACCCACCACATTTTTGAGAATTTAAATGTCTGAAAGTGTGGTTTCCTAGTGTCACTCTTGACAAGTCACTTGGATGGGTATAGAATTCTAAATTAAAATCATTTTTCCCTCATAATTTTGAAGATGCCTTTCCCACTGTCTTCTGACTTCCAGTGTTGCTGTTGCAAAGTCTAATGTCCCTTTGCCCTCAATTTCTTGAATATCAATTTGTTTCACCTCTAAAGGTCTTTAGCAAATTCTTGTTATCCCTGGTGGTCTGAAATCATCTTCAGTGCATTGAACTCTCAATGATCCTTTCCCTCTGAAGTCGCACATTCTTCAGTGATGCAGATGTTATTGGATAAATTTTCTCCCCTCTGCTTTTCTTTTTTTTCACTCTTTTGGGAACTCTTATGAGTCAGATATTAGAGCTTATAGATTTATCATCTAATGTCCTCTCCTCCTTTAAATTTGCCTTTTGGTTCTAATTTCTCAATTATTTCCTGACTTTATAACACTTTTATTTATTTTTTTCTATTTTTCATTTCTGAAAGCTCAATTTCTATTGCTGCTTTAGAGATTTCTGGTTTTTGTTCTATGAATGAAATATAATCAATTCTCTGAGAATACAGACTTAAATATACTGTTTTTAAAGTCTCCTGTTTTTTCTTTTGTCCTCTGAGGTTTCTTATTTTTGACTATCTGGTTGATTTGTCTTCCAACTGTCTTTTAAGTTGGAGACCTTTTCAAACTGGTGGTAATCCTTGATTGACCAACCATATTTACGAATGTGGCACTACAGAGCTACCTGGAAGTTCACTTTAACAGACTACTGGAGTGTTAAAACTGGAGCACAGAGGTTGCATTAGAAGACCTCCAAGTATCAATATCTTTGCTAGATATTGTTTGTGCACTATCACCCCATCATGTCTTTTTTCTGTTCTTCTCTTTCCTACTCTGTGTCTCTAGAGGCTGGCCCTGAGAAATATACACCAGAGCTCCCTAAACAACCAGACGCAGGGTATTTTCCTCTGCTTTCCTCTTGGCTTCAGCACAGTCTCTAGAAGTATCTGTAACTCTCCACGCTTCAGTTTCTGCCCAGAGAGCTCTGTTGCACTGTTTTACTCTTCATTGGCCTTTATGTCCCTCCATTGTGCCTTCAACTCTTGGGATATAATGATTTCTTACTGTTGCTAGTTGCTAGGTGACTCATCATTCCTCATTTGTTCATGTATAGACTATAAGTAGTTCTCCTTTGTTAATGTCTCTTCAAATGAATTATCGCTTCCTGCTAGGATAGCATCCATGAGTCTTTTCTTCTGAACACTTCAGTTTCTCCAGAGAAGAAGTCTGTAATATTTATCCAGGAATAAGGGAAAAACATATATTTGACTTTCAGTGCTCACACAGCAAGGAGCACTAGGGTAGGAGTTCAAGTTTCCATATATATGCTCTTTATTATTAGTTTATCATTTATCATTTTATTGCAGTCGCTTTTCCCTATCTGCCGTTGTCACTGGTGTTTTTGAGATTTACTCTCTACAAAGTAAATTTCCAGTTTCTTGGTAGGGTTAAGCTACAAGAAATGGAAGAAAGGATCATTAGGCCCAACTGACTCTCAAAGAGGCTTTTAACCAATTATTTTCGTATTCAGTCCCATGTTTCATCCCCATCTTGTTTGGACTAAGGTGCCTTTAAGTTCTGAATCTTTGCCAAGTTTCATAGTGTGGACTAATCTGCTTCTTTTTTTTTTTTTTTAAGATTTTTTATTTATTTGACAGAGAGAAACATAGCCAGAGAGGGAACACAAGCAGGGGGAGTGAGAGAGGGAGAAGCGGGCTTCCCGCCGAGCAGGGAGCCCGATGTGGGACTCGATCCCAGGTCTTCGGGATCATGCCCTGAGCCGAAGGCAGTCGCTTAACCAACTGAGCCACCCAGGCGCCCCTGGACTGATCTGCTTCTTATTGATATATTCATTCAGTGCTATAATTTTCCCCCTAAGTGCTGCTTTCTCAGGATCCCCAAATTTTGATAAGTTATATGTTCATTTTTATTTATCTGAAAATATTTTTAAATTTGCGTTTTTTTCTTTGACCCATACGTTTATTTAGAAGTATGCTGTTTACAATGGCCACAATCGCCAAACTGTGGAAAGAGCCAAGGTGCCCATTAACAGATGAATGGAAAAAGAAGATGTGGTACATATATACAATGGAATACTATGCCTCCATCAGAAAGGATGAATATCCAACTTTTGTAGCAACATGGACTGGACTGGAAGAGATTATGCTGAGTGAAATAAGCCAAGTAGAGAAAGTCAAGTATCACATGGTTTCACTTACTTGCGGTACATGAGGGGTAATGTGGAGGACAGTGGGAGAAGGAAAGTAAATGGGAAGCAGGGTAATCCAGGGAGAAAAACGAAACAACAGAGACTTTGGACACAGAAACAAACTGAGGGACTTGGAGGGATGGGGGTGGAGGGATGGGAGAGCCTGGTGGTGGGTACTGGGGGCACCTATTGCATGGAGCACTGGGTGTGGGGAATGGGGAATGAATCTTG
>PITA01023492.1:0-28023 GCA_004023965.1 Spilogale gracilis
AGGAGGCGAGCCAGAAGAGGCAGGCGGGACCTGCGTGCCATAGGACCATACTGGGCTGTACCGAGGGGCTGGAGGCCACCAGTAGTCTCTGCAGGGTGTTCAGAGGGAGAGTGAGGAGCCGGGGTTGGGGGCGGGGGGGATGCCCGTGAGTGGGGCTGGCCTGCCGCCTGGAGGAGGCCTCACCCGGGGTGTCACAGCAGACCTGCAGCCCAGGGGCAGAGACAGGAGAGGCGTGTGTGCCCCAGGGGAGCCATGAATGGGGCAGCAGCAGTGGCAGGGAGTCAGCTAGTGGCATCAGGGCTTTCTGGAAAGCCTCGCTGGTGCAGTAACAGCTGAACACAGGATGTTTGGCCAGGTCAAGCAGGCGATGGAGCCAGAAAGATGGGCAGAACCAGATCAGGGGAGCTTGGCGTGTGTGTTTCACACGCTAGGCCTCCACTTACAGAAAACCAGAAAAGCAGTGGCTCTTGGGCACCAGGGGTGGCCCATCAGCCCTCCATCTGGACCATAGTCTAGGAGACTGACATAGCTTGGAGGCCATGGCTGGGAGAAACGGGGTCACTGAAGGGGTTTAAACAGAGCAGCAATGAATTGTGTGACTGGGCCTTGGATCGCCCTGGTGGCTACTGGAGGATGGACGTTAGGTGACATCTGCGGGAGTCGAGGCAGGTGTGTCCAGGTGGAGGGGAGGCGTGCAGTCCACAGGTGGTGGAGAGGCACAGGCTGTGCTGACCGATGGATCACGGAGCAGGGGCCGTGTTTCTCTCGGTGGGGGTGATGGGAGACACCAGGTAGAAGCAGAGAAGGAACAGGCCGATGAAGGAGAAATTAGTGGCTTTTGTCTGGGACCGCTGAGTACAAGGAGTCTGGAGAATTCCACATGGTAAGAGTTGGTTTTCAGCCCAAAAGAAAACCCAGTCACAGACCAGCTCTGATCTGGAACGCAAAGAGGCCACACAGTGACACTGGGGACTCGTCCCGCCAGGTGCCAGCGCTGAGCCAGCATAGGCAGGATGAGCCTAGCATGCTACCCATTGCCTCTCTGGCAGTGTCCCCAGCAGTGTCCCCAGCATTCTCTCTCTCCTTGGCAGATCGCAGCCTTCTTTGTGGAGTCTCTGCCCAGTGTCGCGGGGCAGATCATTCCCCCGGCTGGTTACTTTCCAGAAGTGGCAGAGTGAGTAGCTGGGAGGGGGTGCCTCAGGGGGTAGGGCTATAATGGGACTTCCCGGCCTTGATTTCAAATTCCAGCCTCAGCCTGGCCTATTGGCCAGAATTTTGAGAAGAAATGGTGGCCCTGGGAAAGCCAGCCACCTGCCTAATGCCCCCACTTCACTGGCCAAGCCAGGGTTCAGTCCAAGACCCTCTAGCTCCCGGTCCCATCCCTTTTACCGCAGATCCCATCAGCCGTCTGTCTTCTGCCATAGGCACATCCACAGGGCCGGAGGGCTCTTTGTCGCAGACGAGATTCAAGTGGGCTTTGGCCGAGTAGGCAAGCACTTCTGGGCTTTCCAGCTGCAAGGAGAAGACTTTGTCCCCGACATTGTTACCATGGGCAAGTCGATTGGCAATGGTCACCCAGTAGCCTGCGTGGCCACAACCCAAGCTGTGGCAAAGGCCTTTGAAGCCACTGGCGTCGAGTATTTCAACACGGTGAGTGAAGTCTCCTGCCCCTGCTTGTCCTTAATGCGTAAAGGCCCTAGGCCTAGCTCTGTGCCCCACGCAGAGACTCCTAAGATACTGTCCTTGGGGGTTACTGCAGGTCAGAGGAAAAACATACACCTTAAAAATTAGCATCAATCCAAAAGCTGTCACAAGAGATCGTGCCTTGTAAAGTATACGGAAGGAATATAAGAGGCCACCCCTCCCTTCCAGCAGGCATGACCTGAGCCGACGGCAGATATGTGAGGAGCTCCACCTGTTTAGATGACGGATGGTCTGGGAGCAGAGTTGATGTTGCAGTAGGAGCTCCAAGGAGGACATGGCCTCCCATCCTTGGGCTACAGGCTGGAGAGCTTTCCCTTAGTGAAGTGGGTCCTTGGGTTACAGGAGAAGCCACAACGTGTTCACTGGCTGAGAGAACATGCAGTAGGTGAGGGGAGCATGGCGGTCACCAGGGGCTTCCTCAGAAAAACTGAGGACTCCAGACTGAGGGCAGTGACAAACCATGGAAGGGTTTTCACTGGGGTTAGAGATGTAAAACACACTGTGGAAGGATTTCTAACGATCATTGTGGAAAAAGAACCAGAGGTGGGGAGACTGATGCAGGTAAGAGAGGAGGAGGCCCATATCTAGGCACTGGCCACTGGGAAGAAAGAGGAAAGGACAGGGTTGAGGGGAAGAACTCACTGTGACTTCCTACAAAAAGAGCCAGTTTGAATTGGAGACGGAAACACGTTGGGATTCGGCAAAGGTGATCAAGAGTTGGCAGAGAAGGTCGTGAAGGATGAGGGCTGACAATTCAGCAAATCGTCTCTCAACACCCAGGGGACACGCAGACAGAGCCTCAGCCCTGGACGAGCTCCCATTAGGGGAAGACAGACCCACAGACACCTTATCAGGGAGGCGTGAAGAAGGGCTTAACGGACGGCACAGGGGATTGGGGGAAGGGGAGGAGGAGAGGTGTGGGAGGAGGAACCCTGTGGGCAGGAATGAGTTTGTCCTGTGGGATGAAAGACTGCCCAGCCAAGCGCTATCAGGCTTTGTTTCTTTATCTTGACCTGGAGTGTGTGTAGTTAGATTATGCTGTCCCTGCACAGCCCTCTCTGTTAACCAGTTAACCAGTTACTTTTATTAATGTCCTACGCATCCATGAAGCCATCAATCCAAGTAAAACTTGGGCCCTGGACAGTAACCTGCACTTTGCCATGTGGACTGCCTGTCCCTTCCCATCTCAGTTCCTTCCCCGCCCCCCTCTCTGCCCCTTCCCCCCCAGCCCTGTAGCCACCTCCGGGTTCATTGTATATTCTAGTAGTTTTTTACCCCTCTAATATTGTATCATGCTGTGTATTCTCTTAGGAGATTTGTTTTTTCCACCTAACTTATTACTGAGAGTCGTCAGCGTGGCTGGTCACAGCTTCATGGTATCGCCCCGTAGGAATGTGCTGTGACTGTCCCTTCCTGTTGATGCACTTTGGGGTTGTTCCCATGGTTTTTGCTGCTATAAACCATTTTTATAAGTTTCTATTGTGTACGCGCAAGAGTTTTTCTTCCAAACAGACCTACAAGTGGACTTGTAGGGCCTCTGTTTTCCAGAGTAGTTCACAAGTTCACTACCGGTGGTAGATAAGAGAGTCCCCGGGTCTACTTCCTGTCAAATGCCTTTTAATGTTTGCCAGGCAAGTGAGGTGTAGAATAGTATCCCCTCAATTTGGAAAACCATTCCCTGGTTTCAAATTATGTGAAACATCTCTCTGTATGGCTTTTTTTTCTTATTTTAATGTAATTCCAGTTAACATACAGTGTGGTATTAGTTTCAGATGTACAGTGTAGTGATTCAACACTTTTTTTTTAAGATGTTATTTATTTATCTGACAGAGAGAAACAGAGGGAACACAAGCAGGGGGAGTGAGAGAGGGAGAAGCAGGCTTCCCGCTGAGCAGGGAGTCCAATGTGGAGCTCAATTCCAGGACCCTGGGATCATGACCTGAGCCGAAGGCAGACGCTTAACCGACTGAGCCACCCAGGCGCCCCTGCTTCAACACTTTATACATCACGTGGAGCTCTTCACAAGTGCACGCCTCCGTTTTCTTTGCAGATTTCAGCCATTCCCTGCCCCCTCCCCTCTGATAGCCCTCAGTCTGTGCTCTGTAGTTAAGAGTCTGTTCTTGATTGGTCTGTCTCTCTCTCTCTTATTTTTTCCCTTTGCCCATCTGTTTTGTTTGTTAAATTCCACGAGTGAAATGGTATTTTGTCTTTCTCTGGCTTATTTCGCTTAGCTCATACCCTCTGGTTCCATCCATGTCATTGCAAATGGCAAGATTTTGTCCTTTTTTATGGATGAGTAATAATCCATTGCATATATATATACCACCTCTTTTATGCATTCTTCAGTCAGTGGACACTTGGGCTGCTTCCCTGTCTTGGCTGTTGTAAATATATAGGAATATTTTTAGATACAATCATCCCCTGTGATTTTTAACACTTCTAGAAATAAGGTTACAGGGTGCCTAGGTGGCTCAGCTGGTTGAGCGACTGCCTTCAGTTCTTAAAAGTTCAAGATTTTAATGTCTACATCCAGTGTGGGGCTCAAACTCACTCCCCTGAGATCAAGAGTCACATGGTCCCCCTACTGAGCTAGCCAGGCACCCCAGAAATTGAATATTTTTTTATTATTTTTTAAGACTTTTTGAGAAAGAAACAACACGAGCAGAGGGGGAAGGAGAGGGACAAGCAGACTCCCCGCTGAGCAGGAAGCCTGATTGCAGGACTCAACCCCAGGACCCTGAGATGATGACCTGGGCCAAAGGCAGACGTTTCACCAGCTGAGCCAGCCAGGCACCTCTTGGATCTTTTTTAAAATTGGGTATAGCTGACGTATTAGTTTCAGGTTTCAGGTGTACAACATAATGATTCCATGAGGCAGACGCTTAATGACTGAGCCACCCAGGCGCCCCGGTTTTTTGCTTTTTGTTTTGATTCCACAAATAAGATACAGAATTTGTCTTTCTCTATCAGATTTATTTCACCTAGCATACATAATGTCCTCAAGGTACAAGGCATACTGTCACAAATGGCAAGATTTCCTTTTTTGTGGTGGGATAATATCCATTGTGTACATGTACCACATTTTCTGTATCCATTCAACCATGCGTGGACGCTTAGGTTGCTTCCCTGTCTTGGCTATTGAAAATAGCCCTGCTGGGGCGCCTGGGTGGCTCAGTCGGTTGGGTGTCTGCCTTCAGCTCAAGTCATTGATCTCAGGGTCTTGGGATCAAGCCCTTCATCAGGCTCTCTGCTTGGCAGGAAGTCTGTTTCTCCCTCTCCTACTCCCCCCTGCTTGTTTGCTCACTCGCTCTCTCTGTCTCAAATAAAGTCTTTAAAAAAGAGAGAGAGAAAAAAGAGAAAATAGCGCTGCAGTAGACACGGGATGCAGATACCTCTTCAAGGTTGTGTGTTTTTTTTTCCAGCTGATAAATACCCAGAAGTGGCATTCCTGGGTCATATGGTAGGTCTATTTTTAATTTTTTAAGAAACCTCCACAGTGTTGGCCACAATTTACATTCCCACTAACAGTGTGTGAGGAATCCCTTTTCTCCACCTCCCCGCCAACACTTGGTATTTCTTATCTTTGTGGTAAGAGCCGTTCTCACAGGTTGGGAGGTGATAGCTCACTGTGGTTTCGATGGTGAGTGATGTTGGACACCTTTCTGTGTACCTACTGGCCATCTGTATGTCTTTTCAGGAAAATGTATATTCAGATACTCTGCCCATTTTAACCGTATTCTGTTTTTTGGCTCTTCAGTTGTCTGAACTCTTCATATGTTTTCGATATTTGCTCCCTTCCAAATAAGCGATTTGCAAATATCTCTCGTTTGGTCAAGTGCCTTTGCATTTTGTGGATAGTTTCCTCTGCTGTGCAGAAGCTTTTTGGTTTGGTGTAGTCCCAGTTGTTTACTTCTGCTTTCATTGCCTTTGCTTTTGGTGTTGAATCCAAAAAGTTGCCAAGAATAATGGAAAGTAGATTACCATGTATGTTTTCTCCCTGGAGTTTTTGTTTTTTTATTTTTGTTTTTAAAGATTTTATTTATTTGACAGAGAGAAACACAGCTTGAGAGGGAACACAAGCAGGGGGAGTGAGAGAAGGAGAAGCAGGCTTCCTGCCGAGCAGGGAGCCCAATGGGGCTCGATCCCGGGTCTCCAAGATCCTGACCTGAGCCTAAGGCAAACACCCAATGACTGAGCCACCCAGGTGCCCCCGCCCTCCCCCCCCTTTTTTTTTAAAGATTTTATTTCTCCCAGGAGTTTTATGGTTTCAGGACTTATATTCAAATCTTTAATCCATTTTGAGTTAATTTTTATGTGTGGTGTAAAATAGTCCAGTTTTCCAGGAATTGAATCTACCGTACAGAATAATTTTTTCCTAATAATTATTTTGGCTCTTAAATTGTATATTATTTGATATTATAAAGCTTCTCCAGTTCTCAATTAGCTTTAGGTATGTTTATTTTAAGAAGCATATATCTAGAATTTGGTTTTGTGTCCAAGTCTGTTAATATTTTACTTTAAAGTGATTAAGCACTTTAAATTTAATGTAACTCTTGATATATTTAGGCCTCTTGCTAACTTTTTCATTTATAATTTCAGTTTATCATATTCGGCTATCTTTTAATCCTTCCTATTTTATCGTAGTATCTGTATTAAAAGTATTTCATCCAGGGCTCCTGGGTGGGTGGCTCATTCGGTTAAGTGTCTATCAGTTAAGCGTCTGCCTTCAGCTCAGGTGGGAGCTGGGATCAAGCCCCGCATTGGGCTCCCTGCTCAGCGGAGCCTGCTTCTCCCTTTCCCCCTGCTTGTATTCTCTCTCTCTCTCTCTGTCAAATGAATAAATAAATAAAATCTACCCCAGAAAAAGTATTTCATCCCAGATTTTCAGTACAAGCCTTTATATTGCATTCTGAAATCTTGTGTGCCTAGGAATATTTTTATCAGGCCCTCATATTTAAATATTTTAGCTAAATATAAAATCTAGGTCCTGTGTTCCTCAAAAACATTAAAAGTATATTCCAAAACATTAAAAATATATTCCATTAAAAGTAAATTCCAGGGGCCCCGGGGTGGCTCAGTTGGTTAAGCAATTGCCTTCTGCTCTGGTCATGATCCTGGAGACCCAGGATCGAGACCCACATCGGGCTTCCTGTTCATCAGGAAGCCTGCTTCTCCCTCTCTCAGTCCCTCTGCTTGTGTTCCCTCTCTAGCTGTGTTTCTCTCTGTCAAATAAATAATTAAAATCTTTAAAAAAAAGTAAATTCCATATTGCATTGTTGGAGTATTAAGGTACACTCCTGCTTGGAGTATTAATGTAGAAAAAGCTGAAATCATCCATTCTTTTTGAGATGAAATATAATTTACATGCCCATAAAATTCACTCATAGATACAGAACCAGGGGCGCCTGGCTGGCTCAGTAGGAAGAGTGTGCGACTCTTTTTTTTTTTTTTTTTTAAGATTTTATTTATTTATTTGACAGAGAGAGATCACAGGTAGGCAGTGAGGCAAGCAGAGAGAGAGGAGGAAGCAGGCTTCCCGCTGAGCAGAGAGCCCAATGTGGGCCTCGATCCCAGGACCTGGGCCAAGGGCAGAGGCTTTAACCCACTGAGCCACCTAGGCGCCCGAGTGTGCGACTCTTGATCTCAGGGTCATGAGTTTGAACCTCAAGTTGTGTAGTGTTACTTCAACACATAAACAAATAAACTTTAGATACAATCAGTGGGTTCAAATTCACTTACAAATCAGTGTTTAGTGTACTCACCAAATTGTGCAACCTGCATTACTATCTTAATTCTGGAACATTTTCATCACCCAAAATGCAGCCCCATTAGCAGTCACTCCCCCATCGCCTTCTCTCTGTAAGTCCTGGCATTTACTAGCCTTCTTTCTCTCTTGATAGATTTTCCTGTTCTTGACATTTCGTATGAATGGAATCACAAAAACATGTGGCCTTTTGTGTCTGACTTCTGTCACATAGCCTAATACTTTCAAGGTTCATCCATGTTCTAGCATGAATCAGTATTTCATTATTTTGTAGGGATGAATAATGATCCCGTTGTATGAACATGCCCCATTTCACTTATCCTTTCTTAGGATAAGCAGTTCACTTAGTGAACATTTCCCCTTCGTGGCTATTATGAATCATGCTCCAGTGAACATTTGCGTCATGTGTTTGGACTTCTATTTTCTGTTCTAAGGAGTATGTCCCTGCAAGTGGAATTGCTGGATCATAAGGCAACTCTAGGTGTAACTTTCTGAGGATTGACAAACTTTTTTCAAGTAGCTGTACCACTTTACATGCCCCCCAGCAATGTGCGAGGGTTCCAATAGCTCCGTATCCTCTCCAGCATTTGTAATTTTCCATCTTTATTATAGCCATCCCAGTGAGTGCAAAATGGTATTTCATTGTGATTTGCATTCCCCTCTTGGCTAGTGATGTTGAGCATCTTTTTATGTGGTTATTGGCTGTTAACATATATTCTTTGGAAACACATCTGTTCATGTCCTTCGCCCATTTTTTAATTGAGGTACTTGTCTCTTTTTGCTGAGTTGTAAGAATTCTTTATCAGGTACTAATCCTTATCAGAGAATTTGGAAATATTTTCTCCCATTTCTGAGTTGTCTTTTCACTTTCTCTGTCGTGTCCTCTGAAGTGCAAAGGTTTTTAATTTTGATGGAGTCCAATTTATTTTTTCTTTGCTTACTAGTGCTTTGGAGTCATACCTAACAAACCACTGCCTAATCCAAAGTCAGAGAGATTTACACCTTTGCTTTCTTCCAGGGATTTTATAATTTTAGCTTACTTAGGTCTTTGGTTTATTTTGACCTAATATTTTTATTTTTTTTTATTTTTTTAACTTTTTTTAAAGATTTTATTTATTTATTTGACAGAGAGAAACACAACCAGAGAGGGAACACAAGCAGGGGGAGTGAGAGAGGGAGAAGCAGGCTTCCTGCCGAGCAAGGAGCCCGATGCGGGGCTCGATCCCCGATCTCCGGGATCATGACCTGAGCTGAAGGCAGTCACCCAACCAACTGAGCCACCCAGGCGCCCCAATTTTGACCTAATATTTTTCAAATTTGGATGGAATGGGGGTAACTTGACTCACTTGCATGTGGATATCCAGTTGTCCCAACACCATTTGCTGAAAAGACTCTTTTTATCCCCTTCAGTGGTCTTGGCACCCTTGTCAAAGTTGACCAGCAACAAAAGCTAAAATAAGCAAGTTGGATTACATCAAATTAAAAAGCTTTTGCACAGAAAGGGAAACTATCAGTAAAACAAAAAAGCAACATACTGAATGGGAGAAGGTATTTGCAAATCAGACGTCTGGTAAGGGGTTAGTATCCAAAATACATAAAGAACTTACACAACATAAACAAAAAAACCCCAAAAACCCAGTTGAAAAATGGACAGGACTGATATTTTTCCAGAGAAGACCAACAAATGGTCAAAGAACACATGAAAAGTGGCTGAACATCACTCATCATCAGAGAAATGCAGATCAAAACCACAATATCTCCTCACACTCACACTTGCCATGATGGCTATTACTGGAAAAATAATAGGTGTCAGTGAGGATGTGGAGAAAAGGGGACCCTCATGCACTAACTGTTGGTGGGAATATACATTAGTGCAGCCACTATGGAAAACAGTGCAAAAGTTCCTGGAAAAAGTTAAAATATAACTACTGTATGACCCAGCAATTCCACTTTCAGCATTTTATCTAAAGAAAATTAAAACCAATCCAAAAAGACCTATGCACTGCTGAGTTCATTGTGACATTATTTACAAGAACCATGATATGATATCAACCCATATCCAAGTTGGTGAATGGATAAAGAAGGGCGTGTGTGGGGGGGCAGTACAAATGGCAAGATTTCATTCCTTTTCATTCCTTTTATGGCTGAGCCATAAAGAAGGAATGACATCTTGCCATTTGTGACAACACAGACAGAAATGGAGGGCATAATGCTAAGTGAAATAAGGCCATTGGAGAAAGACAAATACCACAGGATTTCACACTTGTGTGGGATCTAAAAAACAATTGATAACAGAGTTTTCTGAGTTTTTATATACTGGATGTTAACTCTTTATGAGACATTATTTGCATATCTTCTCCCATTTGGTAAGTTGCCTTTTTGTTTTGTTAATGATTTCCTTCACTGTGCTAAAGTTTTCCAGTTTGATGTAGTCCTAGTTTATTTTTGCTTTTGTTCTCCTTGTCTAGATCCAGAAAGGTATTGCTAAAACAAATGTCCAAGAGTTTACTGTCTGTTTTCTTCTAGGAGTTTTATGGTTTTAGGTCTTAATATTTAAATCTTTAATTCATTTTGAGCTTAGTTTTATGTATGATGTAAGAAAGTGGTCCAGTTTCTCTGACACCATTTATTGAAGAGATTGTCTTTTCTCCATGGTATGTTCTTGCCTCCTTTGTTGTAGATTAATTGGCCATGTAAGTGTGATTTTATTTCTGGCCTCTCTGTTCTGATCCATTCAACTATGTGTTTGGTTTTGTGCTAGAACCGTACTGTTTTGATTACTATAATTTATAGTATAGTTTGAAATCTGGGAACGTGATACCTCCAGCTTTGTTGCATGCACATTTTTTGGTTCCATGCAAATTTTAGGATTTTTTGTTCCAGTTCTGTGAAAAATGTCATTGGGTATTTAAATAGGGATTACATTGAATCTGTAGATTGCTTTTAGTAGTATGGACATTTTTAATAATATTATTCCAATCCATGAGCATAGTGTATCTTATACTATGTATATCAGTATTACTGAAGTGTCATCTTCAGTTTCTTTCATCATTGTCTTACAGTTTTCAGAGTATAGATGATTCATCTCCTCAGTTAAATTTACTCCTAGGTATTTTAGTCTCTTTGATGCAATTGTAAATGAGATAGTTTCCTTAATTTCTGCAGTAGTTTGTTACTAGTAGATGAAAACACATCAGGGGCACCTCAGTAGCACAGTCAGTTCAATACCCAACTTTTGGTTTTGGCTAGGGTTGTGATCTCAGAGTTGTGGGATTGAGCCTTACATTAGGCTCTAGGCTCAGTGGGGAGTCTGCTTAAGAGTTTCCCTGCCCTTCCCCCCCACACTCTCTAAAATAATTAAATCTTAAAAAAAGAAACAGATTCCTGTACATTTTATATCTTGCAGCATTACTGAATTCCTTTAATAGCTTTTGGGTACAGGCTTTATAGTTTCCTATATTGTAGTAGCTCATCTGTGAATAGTGACAGTTTTACTTCTTCCTTTCTGATTTGGATGCCTTTTAATTTCCTTTTCTTGCCTGATTGCTGTGGCTAGGACCTATAGTATGGTGTTCAGTGGCAAGGGTGGACATTCTTTTCTTGTTCCTGATCTTGAGAAAAAGCTTTCAACTTTACATTATTAAGTATGTTGTTAGCTGTGGTTTTGTCATCTATGGCCTTTATACTGTTGAGGTATGTTCGAGCTATAGCCACCTTTTTTAGAGTTTTGGTTGGTTTTTTGTTTTTTCATTTTTATCACCTTTTTTAGAGTTTTTATCATGAATGGATGTTGAATTTTGTCAAATGATTTTTCATCTGTTGAGGTGGTTGGATGCTTTTTTATTCTTTGTCCGTTAATGGGGTGTATCACATCAAATGATTTGCAGATATTGAACCATCCTTGCATCCTGGGCATAAGTCCCATTTGATCATGGTTATGATCCTTTTAATCTTCTGGCTGAATTTGCTTTGCTATGTTCATTGAGGATTTTTGCATCTATGTTCATCAGGGATATTGGGTTGTAATTTTCTTTCTTTCTTTCTTTCTTTCTTTCTTTCTTTCTTTCTTTTTTTTTAACAGTGTCTTTGATTTAGGTATCACAGAATGCTGGCCTTTATAAGTAAGTTCAGAAGCATTCCTTCCCTTTCAGTTTTTTGGAATAAATTGAAATTTTGGGAAGGATAGGTATTAACTCTTTAAAGGTAGAGGGGCGCCTGGGTGGCTCAGTCAGTTAAGCGTCTGCCTTCAGCTCAGATCATGATCCCAGGGTCCTGGGATTGAGCCCTGCATTGGGCTCCTTGCTCAGTGAGAAGCCTTCTTCTCCCTCTCCATCTCCCTGTTGCTCCCCCCTGCTTGTGCTGTCTCTCTCTTTCAATAAAGAAAATCTTTAAAAATAAATGACTCCAGGGGCGCTTGGGTGGCTTAGTTGGTTAAGCAACTGCCTTCGGCTCAGGTCATGATCCCAGAGACCCAGGATCGAGTCCCACGTCCCTGTGAAGCTGTCTGGTCTTAGACTTTTGGTTTTAGGGAGTTTTTGGATTACTGACTGAATTTCATTACTAGTGATAATCTGTTCAGGTTTTCTGCTTCTTCCTGATTTAGTCATGGAAGATTGGCTGTTTCTAGGAATTTATCCATTTCTTCTAGGTTGTCCAGTTTTTTGGCATATAGTTCATGAAAATCTTTTAAAATCCTTTGTATTTCTGTGGTATCAGTTGTAACTTTTATCTCACTTCTAATTTTATTTGGTCCTCTCTCTTTTTTTCTTGACAAGCCTGGCTATAGATTTTTCAATTTCGCTTATTTTTTAAAGAACCAGCTCTTAATTTCATTGATGTTTTCTTTTGTTTTTCTTTTTAATCTCTATTTTATTTACTTCCACTCTGATCTTTATTTTCTTTTACTAACTTTGGGCTTTTTTTTTCCCCCTTTCTCGTTCCTTTAGCTATGAGGTTAGATTGTTGATTTAAGATTTTTTCTGTTTCTTGATATGGATCTGTGTCACTGTATACTTCCCTCTTAGAACTGCTCTTGCTACTTCTCATAGATTTTGGACCATTGTGTTTTCATTTTTGTCTCAAGGTGTTTTTTTAATTTCCTCTTTGATTTACTCATTGACCCATTGGTTGTTTAACAGCATCTTGTTTACTCTTCATGTGCTTGTGTTTTTTTCAGTTCCTTTACTATAACTGATTTCTACTTTCAAACTGTTGTGGTTGGAAAAGATGCTCAGTGTGACTCATTCATCTTAAATTTATTGAGGCTTGTTTTACGGCCTTACTTGTAATCTGTACTGGAGACTGTTTCATGTGCACTTCAGAAAAATGTGTATTTTGCTGTTTTTTTGATGGAATATTCTGAATGTTCTGTTAAATCCATGTGGTCTGATGTGTCATTCAAGGCCAGTGTTTGCTTATTTTCTGTCTGGATGATCTATCCATTGATGTAAGTGGGGTGTTAAAATCCCCCTGCTATTATTGTATTACCATCAGGTTCTCCCTTTGCATATGATAATATTTGCTTTATATATTTAGGTGCACCTATGTTGGAAGCATAAATACTTATAAGTGCTCTAGCTTCCTGGATTG
Source organism: Spilogale gracilis (assembly GCA_004023965.1). NCBI lineage: Eukaryota > Metazoa > Chordata > Mammalia > Carnivora > Mephitidae > Spilogale > Spilogale gracilis. The sequence goes on from PITA01023492.1 coordinate 13,058, forward strand.
ATCCCTTCATTATATAATACCCTTCTTTGTCTCTCATTACAGTTTTTGTTTTTAAGTCTATTTTTTGTCTGGGGCACCTGGGTGGTTTGGTTAAGCATCTGCCTTCAGCTCAGGTCATAATCTCAGGTCCTGGGATCGAGCCCTGCATCAGGCTACTGCTCAGTGGGGAGTCGGCTTCTCCCTCTCCCTCTGCCCCTCCCCCTGCTCATGCTCACAGTCTCTCTCTCTCTCTCAAATAAATAAAATCTTTTTTTAAAGATTATATATATAGCCTATATATACATATATAATCTATATATACATAAGATTATAAAATGTTTAAAAAAGATTTTATTTATGTATTCATGAGAGACAGAGAGAGGGAGAAGCAGGGAACCCGATATGGGACTTGATCCCAGGACCCTGGGATCATGGACTGAGCTAAAGGCAGACACTTAACCAACTGAGCTGCCCAGGTGCCCCGCTATAAATGTTCTTAAATAGCTTTATTTATAATAGCCAAAAATCAAAAGAACCCAAGGGACCATTAACAGGAGACTGGAGAAACAAAGGGATTCTATACAATTCATATGTCTATACAATGGGATTCTATGCACCAGTAATATGAACACACTACTGAGACACAGAGCAAGACAGGAAATCGCAAAAACATGGTGAGCAGAAGCGGCCGGGCACAAGAGAGAACATTCCAGAAACAGCAAAGCTATAGTGAGAGAAAGCAGGTTGCCTGAGCCAGCAGTGGAGGGGCATAGGAACTTTGGGACGTGATGGAAATGGTCTGTCTCTTCATTACGGAGGAGGTTCCACGGGTGTATGTACTTGTCTGCCCTGAACTATATACACTGTAAATATTTGCAGCTTATTGTATGTAAAGTCTACTTCGGGAAAGTTTTCTCTCTAAATATAATTTTAAAAAAACGTTGGTTTGCAAGAGACACCCTTGCGCCTGTCTGTGACACAGGTCCCCCCGCCCCTGCCCACACACCTGCAGGGCCAGGTGGAGAAAGGGCGCCAGAGCTCCCGGGTACCTGGGCGGACAGCCCCCCCCACACCAGCAGAGCCAGAAAGTCCAGGCTGAAGTCAGGGCCGCCGCATATTTCACATTAGCACCTAATTCAGAGCTTTTCGTAATGCCACACAAGGCGAACAGAATGAATCCTCGGGCCACAGGTGGCTTCCAGACAGCCAGCTTCTGTTCTATGCCCTCAAATTCTCCCCGAGCTCCAACAACAGAGCCTTGAGTTGAATTACAAAGTGGCTTTTCCTGAGTGTGGCTCGGGGGCGGTGCTTCTGACCCTTTAAAGGTGACGGGGCCCAGCCCGATGATGCTTTGGGCCCGTGCCTACCCTGTGAGATGGGGCCCTTCAGCCTCTGACTGGAAGCCAGTTCCTCTGATGCCGCCTCTTGGGGCTCCTCCTGTACCCCTCGGGATGGCGTCCCAGTCACATTAGGATTGGGACAGGCGAGAGGACAGCCCACGAGGGGCCTCGGGAGAACCCATCTACCCCGGAGTACTCAGAGTTCTGCGGGAGAACCCATCTACCCCGGAGTACTCAGTGACAGAAACAGAGGCCCGTTTCTGTCACTGCCCTCAGAATGTGCGTAGCCTTCTGCTGCCCTCACGGTCCCTGGAGCAGGGCCCACTTTTCTGGGCCTCTGACCCGCCCTTTGTCCCCTGGCTCAGTTTGGGGGCAGCCCAGTGTCCTGCGCCGTGGGCCTGGCCGTCCTGACCGTCCTGGAGGAGGAGCAGCTGCAGGCTCATGCGGCCTGTGTTGGCAACGTCCTGCTGGAGCTCCTCGGACAGCAGAAAGCCAAGCACCCCATTATTGGGGACGTCAGGTGAGTCTTGGGCAGCCATCCTTACCTGCTCACTAAACACTGGCCAGGAGCCAGGTGTGGTTTCCTCTGTCACATCGCAACCCAGGTTGGTGGGGACTTTTGTCTCCACAGAGAACTAAAGCCCTGAGGGGTGCTACTGCCTGAGATGGTGCTTCTAGGGAAAAAGAAACCAGGGTCAAACCCGGCTCTGACCCCCGACCTTTCCTATGTCACAGCTGGGGCCCCTCCCCTTGCAGTCACTTCCTGGCACTGGGTCACCACCACCACCACCACCACCACCCCCTGAGGGTTCTACAGCCCTCAGCCTGCCCAGGAAGCAGAGGCACAGGCCTGGTGCTTTAGGCAGGCCCACGCAAAGGGGGAGAGCAAGGGCCGTGGCCCCTGGGGCCTGGCCTCCTGAGATGTCACCTTTCCACTCCAGGGGCGTCGGGCTCTTTATCGGTGTGGACCTGATCAAAGATACGGCAACCAGGACGCCAGCAACTGAAGAGGCGAACTACATAGTGTCCAGGTAATTTTTCTTGAAACTAGTTGCCTTTGCAGCGTCCAGGGCCCTGCCAGGGAAGGAGTCTCCCTCCTGCTATTACTGCCGTTCTCCCTGGGCACTCAGGGCCACAGAGGGCTACACGAAGGAGTTGGCATCGGGGCCGGAGCGGGGAAGGGCCCCCCTTCTGCGTACCCTCACCCCTCTGACTCCACAGACCCATAAAGCGGCCAGATCAGCTTGGTGGCCAGCACCCAGCAGCAGAGGTCTCTGATGGATGCGGGCTGCTCCCAGCTGAGGATGCAAGAGTCGCAGGACTGCCCCAAAGGAAGCAGCTTCTTTCCTGGCCACACCAGGGACAGTGGTGCAGCCAGACTTGGGGCTGTGGGTTTTCGGGATGGACAGGCTTCCCTCTCCTTGTCTGACTGGAAGGCGTCTGGAGGACTGGGCTCTCAGGACTCCGGGGTCCCCCACCCCTGCCCCAGGCAGGGCCTGAGCCTCAGAACCCTTTCCCTTGTGACTCCCTTCTTAGCACCCTTCCCTCTCCTACCCACCTCCCCCACCTTGGGAAACTCCTCTGGTGTTTGATGTGTGTCCTTATTCAAACTGTGAAATGCACATCATTCTGTCTTAAGAGCATGTGAACAGTAACAATGTAAAAATGTTCCCTTCCTTGGGATTTTTGAGACAGACCACCTGAACCACCCCACCCCCGGTCCTGTGGCTGCTGGAGCCCAGCCTTCTCTGTGGGTCAGGCGCACCCACCAGCTCACCCACGGCCATCCCCTCCACACACACACCCTCGGAGCTTCAGGATCGGTGGGAAAGAGGGAGCCAGATTTGAGTTCTGCAGTGCAGAGAGAAAGCCAGAACCTGGGGGATGTCTGGCACCTGCAGGGGCCCTGCTGGTAGGTAGCAGGGCTGGATTTCAAGTCCAGACCTTGTTCTAATAGGACCACAGTCTGTGCCGGGAAGAATGGTATGGAAAAAAGGAGCCAGACTGGACAGGTTTATTTTTCAAACTAACAAAAGAATAAATGAGTAAGAGTGGAAGTTGGGGTCAGAATGTAAATACAATCACGTCAGACCCTTTCTTTCTGTTCAAATGATCTTCCTAGTTTAAAGTGCAAACATGGAATGTTAATGTCCTTGGTTACCAATACGGTTAAGGAGGGTAAAGTCATCGTCCTGGAAAGGACTGGAAATTAAAACTGGAGAGTCCTCTGGGATGTCCAGATTACTCTGGGGCAGGAAGTGGAGACAGGGTTGGCAGCGAAGTTACTGGAGCTAGGGAGGAGGCACGGGGGTTCCCTGGAAGCATTCGTGCAGTGCAGGAATACTTGCTGTCCTCATTGTCGCAGCAGCCCATCTTGGCTCAGACTGGCGCTACAGGGGATAGACTAGATGAGCTGAGGCCCCTGCTTGGGGTGGGAAGACATGCAGGCAGTTTGGCAGGATGCGGCCAGTGCCGTATCCTGGTGGGACCAGGGCTGGGGTGGGGCTCCCCAAGGGACAGTGGGCTGGAGCCAGGATGGCTGCAACCCTTATCTCCTGCTTTGAGGAAGAAAGTCACTGAGGTTCAGGGCAGGGCTTCCCTGCAGCCACACTGCTTCCCCCGCCCCTTACCCAACCACTGGCCGGTTGTGGGAAGGGTCAGATATCTGTGTCCCCTTAGGAACCAAAGAGCTGGGCCAAGAGGTCTGGCCATGTCTTATCCTCACAGGCTGAAAGAAAACTACATTTTGCTGAGCACTGATGGCCCTGGGAGGAACGTCCTGAAGTTTAAACCCCCGATGTGCTTCAGTGTGGACAATGCGCGACACGTAGTAGCAAAGATGGATACCATCTTGACAGGTGAGCTGGGGGCCCAATGAGCAGCTGACCAGGTCTCTAGAGCCAGCCTGTAGCCAGGAGCGAGGACCTTCCAGGGTGCCCAGGAAGGGGGCTGCAGAGCAAGCCCTGGGTCTTCCCAACACACAGGGACAAGCAGCTGCAGTGTGGACAGGCTTCCTGAGCAGCCATCCTGCTTGGGTAGCACCAGCATGGACTCGCAGCAAGGGAATCAAGAGCTGCGGGGATACCACAAGGACATCCGTGGCAAGGGCCTTGTGCCTTCCCTGAAGGCTTGTGTCCTCCTAGCAGCTGAGGTGCTGGACTGAGATTTGCTCCCAGGACTGATGAAAAGTAGAAATTCCTCCCCATCTTTCCAGTCCCCCTAGCAATGTCCTATCAGTCCAGTCTGCCCTTAACACACTCACTAGGCCATCTGAACGGTGGAAGCAAGGACAGGTCTCCCTGCACTAAGGCCATGCTGCACATGCAGAGCTGGGAGCAGGGGTGGGCAGTGGGCAGAATCCCACCTCCTGGCAGAAACCGAAGCGCAGCAGGCAGCTCTCCCTTTCCTCAACCTCTGGAGAGAGTGTGAGGGGAGCCCCAGGGTGAAGAGGCTGACCAGGAACAGACCTGGTGTTGCTTTCCTGGGCAGAGGGGGCTGCTGATGAGCCTAGACGTCTCAAGAAACCTGAGGTCTGGCTTTGTCCTTTCCGGACAGTGTTGCTGGCCCTGTCCTGTAGCTTGGGGGCTTGTGTACACAGTCAAGTGGCTGTACAAAGGAGAAAGAGCTGGAGAAAGGCTAAGCAGTTGGGGGCGGGGGGTTACTTCGTGCTGTTTTTCAGAGATGGAAGAAAACATGAGGAGTTGTGAGACGCTGAGGCTCTAACCCTGAGGCAGCCCTGCCCCTCCTGCCCTGGGTGAGTAGGCCTTGCTCCTCAGGACCCATGGCCAGGGTCTGCACCTTCAGCAAGCCACCCGTTGCTCTTAACTGGGTCCTCTCCAGAAACATCTCCCAACATTTGATAGCTATTGGGAGCGCACAGGAGTAGCACGTTCCCTTAGTTCTTCTAGAAGGGATGGGAAACAAGTCTTTCGTAGGCTGAGGCCTCAAGCACCAGCACTGGGGCGCCCTGGTCCAGCCAGCAGCTCCACTTTGCCATGGGTGGTGAGGCTGTCCTGGGCCACCCAGGAGTGGGCACTTTTGTGTCCCATCCAGCTGGCCCCTAGGATCCTTGCTTTCCTTGGTACATTCACACTGTTCTTTGCTGGGAGAACAAATCCCACCTCCACTGGCCAGGAAGGACTGGAGTCTACAGCTGCTGCAGCCCCCACTTCCCTGGGGGCAGCGCCTCTCAGTGTATTTCCTTCACCCCCTTGAAGCTGCCTCCAACTGGAGTCCTTTAGAACTTCCTCTAAAAGGGCTGCAGTCCTGGGCAGGCCCAGGCCTTACTTACGAGCAGCTCCCCAGCAGTGCCCGGCAGTGCTGAGAACCTGGGCTCTGCCCCGCCAGGACTGCCATCCAGTTAAGGAGGCTGCTAGAGCTTCCAAGGCTCAGGAGCGCCTGGCCCTTCCCCGCTCTTTACAGCATGCCCCACACTCACCCAGGCTTTGGGGGTTTTTAAATTTTTATTTCAAAAGCTTGGATAGCTTCAATATCCAGGTCGTGGCAAAATCAGGACACGTGTAAAATACCTTACAATACATTAGATTCCCAAAAGGTACCAAAAAGTACAGTAAAATTAACACTTCCATTAACAGGAAATGTATGACACAAATAATATAAAATTAAAAGGTGAAAAAAAGGTGACACTGGTTTCCTAAGATACAATTTACTCTTTACAACCAGGGTCCACAAGTCCGGGCTGAGGAGTGGCAGCGGAGAGCGGACCCTCCCAGCCGGCCCTGGGGGACCCGGGCCTAAAACCAGCCCCTAACGCCGCTCTGGCCTCGGAGACCCCACACGCTGCCTACGCCAACTAGAGCTCTGGAAATAGTCAACAGGAGAGTGATTTCCAAGGGGGAAATTTTAAATAAGATGCACATGGGACAGGCCATAGAAAGTACGCCAGGTTAAATTTGGTACATAATTGTGTTCACTCGCGATCCCGACAGAGCGTGTGTGGGCGGGCGGGTGTCCAGCCACGGCCTCAGTACGGCTTGTAGTTGTTCTGGTGGCCGCCACGGCGCTGGCTCTTCCCGTAGTTCGTGCCACCCTGACCTGGGGACAAGAAGGCCAATGGTCGCAGCGCCACCTGCCACAGCCCTCCCCCTGTGCCAGGCGCTGACCGTGCTGCCTCACCGGAGCCCACACCAGCGGCTGGCAGGGAGGGGGCCGCACCCTGCCTTCCAGGGGACCAGAGGCTCACACGCCTCCTCACGTGGGTGGCCGCGCCGGGCCCCCGCGCCCAGCCTGTCCGACTCCAAAGCCCCTGCTGCCGGTGGCCCCTGCACTGTCTGTCCTGCCTCCCGGGGCTGGGGGTGAGCGGCCACGCCAGGGCCTCCCTCTCTCCTACTTACTGTAGTCGTAGCCGGGGCCGTAGCCGTAATAGCCATAGGGCGAGTAGTCGTAGCCGCCATAGCCGGGCCCGTAGCCCTGCTGGTAGCCGTAGCCCTGGTTCCAGTAGTTGCCGTAGCCCTGATTCCAACTCTGACTCTGACCTGTGGGGGGGAGCAGGGCACAGGGGCCCGGGGCCCATTTAGCACACGCAGGAGCAAGGATGGAGGAAATCCTGCCCTTTGGGTGGTGGGCTCACTATGGCAACTCAGAAGCCAGGGGACTGCCGGTGTGGCACCAAAGGCCCTGGGCCCCGCCCTGCATGTGAGGCCCAAGCCAGGGGGGGCTCTGAAGGCCAGGAGGGACCTGCCAGCTAACTGTGCTGGGGCAAATAAGGCAAGAGCTCACTCTCTCACATCTCCCTCTCCTCACCCCCACACTCCCTGGCAGCTTAGCCCTAAAAAGGAGGACATTCAGGCTTTGGAGTCCGAGGGGCCTGGACAGAAGGAGCTAAAGCGCCTGGCACAGCCCTGCCCTACCTTCTGCCCACCCGCACACGGGTGTACCGAGACTCAGGCCCGCCATCGAGCCAAGCATGCCCCCCAAGCCCACCACCTCCACACCCCTCCGCCTACAGTGCGAAGGCCCCTCTGCCCTGGGGCCCCAGGCCATGAGATCCAGGCGCTTCCACATGAAGCCACAGAGCTGACCCGCCCTGCTGGTGCAGCATGTGCTGGAGGCCAATGCGAGTTCCCCACCCCCCATACAGGCACAGGGGCTCCATGCAGGCAGGGACCCACCTTCCCTCAGCCAGGTTCCACTCACCTCCGCTGCCGCCACCACCGCCACTGCCTCGGTTCCCTCGGTTACGGTTCCCACGGCCCCCAGAACCATACTGCTGCTGCTGATAGACTTCTTTGGGTTGGGCCACCTTTATCTCACACTGAAAGAGGAAAATGGGTCAGACCAGCACAACAAGCTTTGTGGACAAAGACCTTTGCTGAGACTCTGATGGCCAAAGGAGACTAACTGCTTAAGAACAAAATCTGCCCAGGGCACCTGGGGGGCGCAGTTGGTAAAATGTCCTGACTCTTGATTTGATTTGGGCTCAGGTTATCATCTCAGGGGCAGAGGACTGAGTCCCACATGGCGCTCCACGCTGAGCAGAGTCTGCTCAAGTTTCTCTCTCCTTCCCCACAAGCATGTTCTCTCCCTCTCTGAGATAAATCTTAAAAAAAAAAAAAAAAAAAAAAAACTGAAGTGGAAGCCACATTTGGGCTAGACGCTCTCAGGACCACAGCTAAAATCTCTGCATCAGGACTCACTAGGACCTCTTGGGCCAAAACATTTCCCCAGAGAACTTACTGAGGTGACCGCTATACCTCAGGCTGGCTGATGGCAGCCCCGCATCCGCATCCAACAACTGGGAGGACACACAGCAAGGCTGAGGCCAACCAGTGTTAACGAGATCCCACACCAGGGGGCAGGTCTGATGCCAGCCCAGCGAGAGGGGTCAGATAAAAAATATAGAAAAAACAATTTTTTTCTTTTCTTTACAGAACACATGAAGCATCCCACTGAAACACACTGAGGCTGCAACCCTGATCTCCTGCTTTGAGGAAGAAGCCACACTGCTCCCCTGCTTACCCAACCACTGGCCCGTTGTGGGAAGGGTCAGATATCTGTCCCCCCTTAGGAACCAAAGTTTCCTTATTGCTCAAAAATCTGCCCACTGCAGTGGGATCAGGGTCAGGGACCTCCCAACCAGCACTCCTAAGTAAATTAGGAGTTTACTTTTTAAATAAAAGGATCCTCACACACATACTCCCCTAATTAAGACCCGTAAAATACCATTTTATGCAATGTGTCACCATTTAAGCACACTCGAACAAACCAGGAAACCAAGTGATTCCATCTGATGTCTTCTGTTTAATTAAAAACGCTGAATGCATTTATTTCAAAACCCACCACCAGTAGCAGCTGACTACCTTACAGGTACTTCCTGCCCATTTTGCATTAAGACACGGGAAAAAAGAGGCCTCTGTCACTCACTGTCCACTCATCCATGTGCTGCTCCGAGAATTCAAACTCATTTGACATAAAATTTAAAGGCCCAATCCTGAATCCGATCTAACTTCCCCGCGAAGATTAAGACTTCTACAAGCCCCACCCTACCAGTCCCACATTATCTGGCTGCCATTTGGTCTCAGACCTGCCACACCCGGCCAACAAGCCACACCCTCAACTGCCTCCTTTGCCACCTGGAGAACACCTGAACCAAAGGACACCACACACACACACCCACCACACGCCAGAGTTCAGAGGGAAGGGCGGCACTTCTCACTGCCCAGCACTGCTCACTTAAGGCACAACTGATCATGACACACACGGAATAAAAACTTTGGGAAGAACCTTCTAAACTAACATCCAGAGGGAATGGAAGCAAAGATTTGTTGACGGAAGAGAGGGAAAAGCTCCACAACAGGAATGACTTTACCCAAAGGAAACAAACCCATAAACAGAAGTTCTAAAATCTTCTGAGACTTTTAAGTACAGGCCATATTCACCTTGGACTTTATATGGAGAACACCATGACCTCTAGCTTTCAGTCAGGAATCAAGGGGCTACTCAACATGCTCTAGCCCACAGGAACCACCCTTTCTCCTGCCTCCCACACATCGTGGGTTTCTGCCAAGTCTGCCAGCCTAGAACTCCCTGAAGGACAGGCCCATCGCCCCAATCAGGACAGCAGGCACTGCAGAAACACAGCAGGTCAGACTGCCCTGGAGCGGATGCCCAACTCCCCAGCCACACGTGTACGCAGCTCTCCAGCAACAGGCCAGATATAGAACTCCAGATACCTTACCTTACTTCCACTGATGGTATGGAACTTTTTCTCCAGAACTTTCTTCACAGGTTCCTCTTCTTTAAAGGTGATGAAAACAAAGCCTCGTCTTTTGTTCAACTTTGGATCCATTGGAAGCTCAATGGCCTCGATCTGTCAATGAACATAAAGGTCAGCAAAGCTCAGAACCAATGCCTCTTCCCACCCCCAGAAGAGACCCACAAAGACCAGAATGAAAAAGCCTTGCAGAGGAGGGCTACAACCAGCCAAGGCTGCCTAGGTCCAGGGAGAAAGCAACCTCAGGGCAACCAGCAGATCACTCCCAAGATCCCACACTCACCTCCCCAAATTCACGAAAGTACTCCCTGATCTTCTCCTCAGTGGCTTCAGGATTCAGACCCCCCACAAAAATTTTCTTTACCGGGTCCTTCTTCATGGCCATGGCCTTTTTGGGGTCAATGACACGGCCATCCAGCCTGTGCTCCTTCTGGTCTAGGACCTGTCCCGACAGAAGAAAATTAGTTTCTGACAGAAGAAAATTAGTTTCTAACTCTGCAGGACTACCCTCAACAAGACCCTTCTCTTTGAGCCACAAGGACCCCAACACTGGTACACAAAACATGTTTGGTCCCTCCACACTTCACCCCAACCTGACTTAGCAACGCAACTTCATCTCCAAACTTCAAGTACAGCTAGCCTATCTGAATCCCTAGAGGCCTCACCCCCCACCGCTTTCCCAGAAGACAGTCTCAGTTTTAAAGCCTTTCACAAGTTAAAGCAGCAGTGAGGGCGCCTGGGTGGCTCAGTGGGTTAAAGCCTCTGCTTTCTGCTCAGGTCATGATCTCAGGGTCCTGGGATGAGGCCTGCATCGGGCTCTCTGCTCAGCAGGGAGCCTCCTTCCTCCTCTCTCTCTGCCTGCCTCTCTCTGCCTACTTGTGATTTCTCTGTCAAATAAATGAATAAAATCTTTAAAAACTGAATCAGCAGCGAGGCAGACTTGAGGTGGGTTGCTACAGCTGGAACCCCAGTCTGCTCTGGCTGTGTGAGCTTTTCTACTTACACTTCTAGGCCTTTAGTTTTGTTTTCTGTAAAATGAAGCAAAAATAATCCCTAGTTCATTCATAGCAACCCTGGACTCTTTAGTCCTCACAATGAAGCATTTGCTTTATCAATGCCCAGAAAAGACAAAAAAAGGCCATAAACACCAACTATAATCTTTCTGGGCCACTGTGAGCCCATACCCATCACCACTTAATCTGTATTTTTTAATCCCTTCAAAATGTGTAAAGTTTCTCACCTCTTTCCCAAAGCCCTAAACCACCTCCAGAACACGAAAATTCAATCATGCTGTCAGAATGCTATCCTCTTGGAACAAACTTAAGGCCACTGACATCAAGCACCCAGCCCAGCTTACCTTCTCCACACTGGTTGCATCTTTGAAGAGGATAAACCCAAACCCTCTTGACCGGCCAGTGTTGGGATCCATTTTTATTGTACAGTCAACAACCTCTCCAAATTTGGTAAAATAATCCTTTAGGTCTTTTTTGCTGGTATCCCAGCTCAGGCCACCAACGAACATTTTTCTGAAATGGTAAAGACACATACCAACCAGCCTTGCAAGAGAGCTGTGATTTTAGAAGGACTGCCCTCACAACACCTTCACTGCTAGCAGATTATAAGCAAAGCCGCCACCCAGAACACAGGTCTGCCCTGAGAGTCCCCAAGGGTCCGACGTTTCGAAAGTGTCAACCAATCTTTACTACCCTCCCAAACAACCCTGAGCCTCGAGAAGCCTCAGACCGTGCAACCCCCAACGGGGCAGCAGAAGGGCGAGCACCCCGGCCTGGGTAGAGGCCGTGAACCCTCACAACTGGGAGTCATCTGCCTGCCTAACAAGCACGCTTAGGCAAAAGGCCGCCGGCCTGGCCGGTCCTCACCACCGCGCCACCGCGCCCCCCCGCCCCCGCCCCCGCCCGGAGAGCTCGCACTCCAGGAACTCAGGCTTCCGGGGGCCGAAGACCGCGTTCAGACCGTGACTCCGCCCTCCGCAGGGGTGGGGAGGGGGAAGGAGGCCACAGCCGGGGCGCGCGCCAACTCCGCCCACGCAACCGCGCCGAGCCCGAGGCCGGCCGGGTCCCAGGTCCGAGCGCACTCCCCCTTCCAGGCCGCCCCCCCCCCCGCCCCGCGCGAGCGGCCCCGGGGCGGCGCCAAAGTCGACCCAACAAACTCCTGCAAACTCCGGCGCGAGCGGCTACGGGGCGGAAGCGAAGGGCCCGGGCGGCGGGCCGCGAGCAGGCCCCGGCCGCCCGGCCGCCCCTCCCCCCGCCGCGTGGCGCCAACAAAAGGCAGCCCCGGAACAAAGGCGGCGCCCCGGTCGGCCCGCGGCCGCACCTACCCCGCGTCCTCCTCGTTCTTGCTGGCGTTGATCTGGTCGCCCTCGGCGCCGTTCTGATTGCTAGCCGAGGGCGCCGCGTTCCCGCCTCCGGCACCCGCCGCGGCCCCGGTGCCGGCCCCCGCCGGCGACTCGCCTTCGGGGGCGGCCTCGTGTCCGTTTTCGGTGGCGCCCGTCGTCTCCATGGGCTGCTCCTCACCTGCTTCCGACATGTTAGGCCGGGGCGCGGCGGCTCCTGCAACGAGCGGCCCCAGCGCGTCAGGCCTGCGCGGCTTCTGCCCAGGCTCCCTCCCGCCCGCCGCCAGCGGGCCCGGCCGCTCACCTCGCCGCCGATGACGCCGCGGGGTCCGCTCGTCCCCACCCGCCGGAAAGGCGCCGCGGGCTCGGCCGCGCTCGCGCCCGCGCTGCCGGGGCTCGCCTCCGTCCGCCGACGGAGCCGCCGCGACCTCGCGCCCTCCGCCGCCGCTGCCGCGCCGCACGGAACCCACCGACCGACAGGCTCCCTCGAGCCCGCGCGGTGCCGCCGCCTGACAATGCCGACTCGTGGCGCTCTTTATAATGCCGGGGGCCGGGCGCACCTCGCAACAAGGCGCGTGACCATTGGCTGCGCCTGCCCGTCACTCAAGCCCACGCCGGCGTCCCATTGGCTGCACCAGCGCGCGCACGCTAAATCCGGGCGGGCTTTGTCCTCATTTTAGAACCCGCGCGAGCGAGGGCTTTGCGGAGTGCTGCCGGGGCCCGGCGCTTCACCACCTTTTCCAGAGCGGCCCTCAACAGCCTGAACCCCGCGGCTGAGGGGCCGGCGAGCGACCCCCTCCGCCCGGTGAGGCCGCTGTCTCTCGTCCAGGGGCGCCCCATCCCAGCATTGGTAGCCTCCCCCACTCCGCTCTCCCAAAAGAGGAAACTGGGTTCTAGGAAGTCCCGCAAACCAAGGTCGCCCGGCTGGAAGTGGGAAAACTCGGGCGGCCGAGACCGGGCGCGCACGGTGTCGCCAAGGCCAGCGGGACGGCTCGAAGGGACCGGGACGCGGTCCGCCCTCCCCTTGACCTTGGTGCCCTCACGGCCCCGCGCCCCCGCCCTTTCTGCCACCTCCCCCAGTGGCGAGCTGTGGAGTGGAGGTGGAGCCCACCGGGCGTCTAGTGCCAGTGGTGCTCCGGGAGGATGTGGCGGGAGAAACGGTGGCACCGCGGTGTTCCCCAATCTTGGGTCGTCTGGCACCACTTAGACCATTAGCCTTGTTGTCATGCTTCGGGTTAACGTTTTTTGTTTAAATTAATTCATGTGTTCCTGCTGAAATTTCTTTTTAAGGAAAATATATCGTGTCCCTTAGATCATGAAGTTGGGGGCGGAGAGGGACCTAGTATACAAAATCCCTTCATTTGATCTCCTTGACCACCAAGCTTTGAGAGGCCACGGTAATCCCGTGATTCCTTTTAATCTTATGGGTGATGGGGCCCCAAATGGACCAGGATTACAACCTCTGAAGCCTGGGGATTACCAGAGAACAACTGGTCTCCTAACAACCCAATGGAAGATGATACCGTCACAAATTTATAAATGAGAAAACTGAAGCCCAGAGCATTGGCCCAAGTCTCACTCCTGAATCCAGCCAGCCAGTGGAGTTGCAGAGGGAATTAAAAATGTAACTGTTTCATTCAGAAAAAACAACCCACTAGAGAAAATGGAAGATTTGGGGCACCTGGGTGGCTCAGTCGGTTGGGCGACTGCCTTCGGCTCAGGTCATGATCTGGATAGAGCCCCACAAGGGGCTCCCTGCTCGGTGGGAAGCCTGCTTCTCCCTCTCTCACTTCCCCTGCTTGTGTTCCCTCTCACCGTGTTTCTCTCTGTCAAATAAATAAATAAAATCTTAAAAAAAAAAATCGGAAGATTTGGCCACATAGTGCTGCATTCCCCCCAAGGTCTCCATCAGCCAGAGCAGGGGAACCTGCCTCCAGAGGAGCAAATACCTTCCCGTTCACCCCAAGGCCCAAGGCCCACCTGACTGCATCACTTTCAGGCCAGATTCCACAACTGAAACTCAGTAGCTCCATGAAACTAGGGTCATGTCCCTGAAATCTGATAAGAAGGCTTGCAGGAAGTGCCTCACAAACTCCAGGCCAGTCTGTGCCTGCCCACAGGAATAAGGGCCAGGGAGGGATGTTGCAGATGGGATGAGGGACATAGCTAGTCTAGCAATGAAGGTAATGTAATGCAGGCAATGAGTTCAAAGTCAAATAGTCTATGTAGCCACAAGACATAACTACCAATGAGGACATATGTTCACTTAAACTCCTACTCTTGTCCACTCGGATGCCTTTCACACAACTTGGAAAACACTTTGCATGGCATGTCCAGTCTGCTACAGAGCTTCACAGTTTGCAAAATGCTCTCCCCAACATCAGAGCCTCAAAATAGTTTTTGTGTGAGGGTATCCATAGTTGATGCATGAAACCACTGAAATCACACCTAAAATTGTACACATGAAGCCAGCACCCCCAACCCCACATTGTTTCCAGAGCTCCTGGCTACTACAGGACAAGGGGTCTCTCATTTCCTGAGTTCCTTGGTCTAAGTTAGATCTTTTTTTAAGATTTTATTTATTTGACAGAGAGGCAGAGAGACCACAAGCAGGCGGAGGGGCAGGCAGAGAGAGAGGAGGGAGCAGGCTCCCCACTGAGCAGAGAGCCCAACGCGGGCTTCGATCCCAGGACTCTGAGATCATGACCTGAGCCGAAGAGAGAGGCTTTAATCCACTGGGCCACCCAGGTGTCCCTAAATTAGATCTCTTATCAGATTAAATTATTCTGAGACTCAAATGAAGCAAAAGCTTAGAAAATAATTTATGAGGTACCTGGGGGCACAGTCAGTTTAGAGTCTGACTCTTGTTTTCAACTCAGGTTGTGATCTCAGGGTCATGAGATCGAGCCCCACATCAGGTTCCAAGCTCAGCACGGAGTCTGCTTGAGAAACTCTCTTCCTCTCCCTCTACCCCTCCCCCTCCTCTCAAATAAATAAAGATCTTTTTTTTTTTTAAGATTTTATCTGTTTATTGAGAGAGAGAGAGCATGAGCGGGGGGCG
>PITA01023493.1:0-28024 GCA_004023965.1 Spilogale gracilis
ATGAGGGGCAAACTGGAGGACAGTGGCAGAAGGAAAGCAAATGGGAACTAGGGTAATCTAGGGAGGGAAACGAAACAACAGAGACTTTGAACACAGAAACAAACTGAGGGACTTGGAGGGAGGGGGGTGGAGGGATGGGAGAGCCTGGTGGTGGGTACTGGGGACACCTAAAGCGTGGAACACTGGGTGTGGGGAATGGCGAATGAATCTTGAAACACTGGAAAAAAAAATTTTAGTAACAATAAAAAAAAAAAAGGATGTGGTATATCTTAGATTTGTTGACTTGTTTTTGAATGTGATCTGTACAGGAGAATGTTCCACGTATGCTTGAGAAAAATATGTATTTTGCTGCTGCTGAACAGAATATTTTGTATACATGTGTTAGGTCCATTTGGTCCAGTATTGTTTAAAACATCTGTTTCCCTAATTACTTTTCTTTCTGGATGTCTATCTATTATTCAGATTTGGCTATCAAAATCCCCTACCTTTACTGCCTTGCTGTCTTCTTTTCTCTTCAGTTCTTTCAATGTTTGCTTCTTATATTTGGGTGTCCTGAGGGGTGTTTAGATACCCGTATTTACAATTGTTATATATTCCTGGAAAATTGAAAACTGTCCTTTATCTCTTCTGAGTCACTTTAGGACTATTAGTAATAGTCACTTAAAGAGTATTTAGTCTTATAGATGTATGCCCACTTTGCTCTCTTCAGGTTATTATTCGTGTGGAGTATCTTTTTTCAATTCTTTTACCTTCATCTTATGTGTGTCCTTAAATCTAAAATGAGTCACTGGAGTCTATTTGAGTAGACAGTATATAATTGGATCTTGCTTTTTGTGTGTCTTTTTATTGGGGAGTTTAATACACTTATATTTACAGTAATTATTGGTAGAGGAGGGCTTACTATTGCCATTTTGTTAATTATTTTCTGTCTTATAGTTATCTAGTCCCTCATTCAACTCCTACTGTCTTCCTTTGTGCTGCTGATTGTTTTGTAGTAACATGCTTTGATCCATTATTTTCCTCTGTGTATCTTTGAAAGGTATTTTCTTTATGATTACCACTGGGCTTACATATAACATAGTTATAATAATCCAATTTAATCTAATAATAACTCCATTTGCAAATAAATATGCTATCCTTTTACTTATCTCCCCAACATTTCATTTTACGGATGTCACAAAATACATTTTTTTAAATGCATGGAGCCCAATGTGTGGCTTGAACTCATAACCGTGAGATCAAGAGTTGGACACTTAACTGACTGAGTCACCTGGGTGCCCTACAAAATATCTATTTGTATAATAGGTATTCATTAATGCATTTTTATAGTTATAGTTATTAATATACTTTTATATAGAAATATACAAATTGTTACCAGAAAATTTCTATACTATAATTCTATGTCAGAATTAAATGATTTATAGCCTAGTTACAGTAACACAACATTCTGTACTACCAACAAGCTTTACACAGTTGACCTTTGAATAACATGGGGATTAGGGGTGCCAACCCCACGTACAGTTGAAAATCCAAATACAACTTTCAATTCCCCTAAAACTTAACTACTAAGAGCCTTCTGTTGACTGGAAGACTTACGATAACAAACAGTTGGTTAGCACGTATTTTGAATGTTACATGTATTATATACTGTATTTCTACAATGAAGTAAGCCAAAGAGAAGAACATGTTACTATGAAAATCATAAGGAAAAGAAAATACACTTATGGCACCATATGTTCATTTAAAGACTCACATATAAGTGTGCTCATGCGGCTCAAACCCATGCTGTTCAAGGATCGGTTGGACTCTCACATGCTTTCCATACTGCAGTTTAGCATCCTTTTGTTCCTACTTGAAGGACTCACTCTAGAATTTCTTCTTTTTAAAAAAATTTTTCTAGAAGATTTTTTTAAAGTAATCTCTACATTCAATGTGGGGCTCAAACTCACAACCCCAAGATCAAAAGTTGCCATGCTCTATGGACTAAGACAGCCAGGCACCCTTCACTTTAGAATTTCTTGCAAGGCAAGTTTAGTGGTGATCATTCCCTTAGGTTCTGTTTATCTGGGAAAGCTTTTGCTTCTTCATTTCTGAGGGATCGTTTTACTGGGTATAGTTTTCTTGGTCAGCATTTTTTTCTTTTAGTATTTTGAATATATTATTCTATCCCTTTTGACCTGTAGAGTTTCTGGTGAGAAATCATTGATTTTATGAGGGTTCCCTTGTACATAAGTCACTTTCCTCTTGCTATTTTCAAAATTTTCTGTCTCTGACTTATGACAAGTCAATTATATTTGTGTGGATTTCTTTGGATTCATTAGTCTGTGGGACTTCTTGAATCTGGATATCCATTTCCTTCCTCAGACTGGAAAATTTTTAGCTATTATTTCTTTGAATAAGCTTTCTGCCCCATTCTCTCTCCTTTTTGGGAGTACCATAATGTATATATTGGCCTTTCTAATGGTACTGCATACATTCCTTAGACTTTCTTCATTCTTTTTCCTTTTTGTTTCTGTGATAGCATGATTTCAGATGACTTGTCTTTGAGTTCACTCATTCTTTCTTCTATTTGATCATGCCTGATTTTGAACTTCCCTTATTTTTCAGTTCAATTATTGTATTCTTCAGCTCCAAAACTTATTTTAAAAAATATTTTCTCTTTATTTTTGTTTTTTTTTTTCATGCATAATTTTCTTGAGCTCATTGAACACCTTTCTGATAATTGTTTCAAATTCCTTGTCAGCTAATTCATATACCTGTTTCTTTAAGATTGGTTTCTGGAGATTTATCTGGTTCCTTTGTATGTGTCATGTTTCCCTGTTTCTTTGTGTGTCTCATACCTTTGGTTTTGGGATCTGCACATTTGAAAGAAAAAAAAAGGTACTTATTCTAGACTTTACATCCTGACTTTGTAAAAAGGAAGACATCAATCACTTTGGTTAGGAAATCTGGGGGCTTCTGAAACCTTTTTGTGGGTGATGTGACTTCTCTGGACCTGTGTGTACAATTTCTCAATTAGAGAGTTTTGCTGGTTTCTTTTAGTTTTTTTTTTTTCAGGACACCATAATCTCTTGCTCCCTCTGGTGTCTGTCCGCAACACTAAATTCTTTGGTTCTACAGCAGCCAGCTGCCCTGCTCTCTTGCTATCAGGGGCTGCTAGGCATCCAAAATGTGCCAGCTTTCTGTCAGTGTCCTGAGTCCAGTGAGAAAGGTTAAAGACTTGAGCAGTCCTCCAAAAAGCCAGAATGGAAGACTGACACTCTACTCCTCTCTCCCTCCTAAAGGAGAACCCATGAACTAAGGTATCGTCTGCTAGTGCTGAGCTGTGCTGGCTTGGGAGAGGGGGCAAACACAAGTAAAACGAAACAGTTCTTACTCATTTCAATGTGGCTATTCTTGGCTTTGAGACTGGCTGGGGTACTGCAACATATTAACTGTCTTCGGGAATTCTCATAATGGTATTTTGGCTCATATACTGTTAAGTAGTTATCTCTATGGGGGAATGAGGGCTGGGACTTCCTGTTCTGCCATCTTGGTCTTTTTGCTGGTGATGCCTTCCAATGTGCATGCCTGGTCTCCTCAAGGAGACATTTTGAAGCTAGAGACGCACTGTTCTGTGCACTGGAAAGATTTAGGCACAGGAAAAAAGATGATTATCTATGCTTCTAGAATAATAGAAGTAATCTGCTTTTGCATATTTAAAAACTCTCATGCTTCCTGGAAAATAATACATCTATGTGAGACTTTAGCCTAGACCATGTCTATCTAAATCTATTGTTTTTACAGGCTCCAGATAAGTTCCCCAAGAGCTTATCCCCCAAATCCTTCTTTGACTCTCTACGGCCAGGTGTATCTTACAGTGCTACCTGTATTAATTTATCTTTTGTAAAAATCATAATTCAGAATTATAAAATTTCTGCCCTTTCTCTGGGCATATTGGAATCCAATTTCTTCCCCAAACCTCTTTAATGCTCCGTTAGAATTCATTCATTAAATTTTCAAGGAGCACATCGAATGCACCAGGTACTCTTCTAGGTTGCTTAGTCTCTGTAGCTCTCCTGATGTGACAGAACTTCTCACAGCTTTTCTTAGTATTTAAGTGTGCAAGTTCTTCCTTTCTTAACTGTGGGCTTCTAGAGTGAAGGAATTGTGTCCAATTTTCCTCTGCAATCCTGGCATCTGTAAAGTGCTTTGCACATAATTGATATGAAATAAAAGAATGCTAAAACAAAGTCTAAGAAGCTGGACAAAAAAAAAATCTAAACCAAGTCCGTTTGCTAAAGAACCAAACTGGTTGAATGCCTCATTATCAGGTGTCATATAAATCCCACCAGATCTCAATTAATTAGCTTCTTTTATGCTTCCTTTTCATCCTTCTGGAAAACGTGTTGGTGACTATTTTCTATCCATTTTTTACATGGTACTGCAAATTAATGGTCCATATTTTGGGTACATGGGTATCAAATCAGTTATCAAGAAAAATGGAGATGTATTCAAGTGATTTCAAGAAATGTAAAAATCACTATCCCTAGCCATCTCTACTCCATCTCCCCAAACTGGGAAACACAACCTCCTCTCCTGAGTGTCACCAACTGTGTCACAGCAGTATTAGAACTGACAGCTAGAGAACAAGGTGCCTAAAAGGAACTGTGAAAATCCAGGAGGTGCCACGTATAAGGAAAGGAGGAAGGAAATGTGTCTGGCAAGCCAATGTCCCAGGACTGAAGTTCTGAACTGAGCAAAATGACACACAGAATGGTTGGGAGAGTAAAAGCTACTCTGAGTGTCAAGAAACCATGAGGTCACAAGCAAGGAAATACTACTTAAAGGAAACTGGGGCTTTCAAAGTAGACGGGGGAGAACTGAGCTAGTCCTAAGGTCGAGCTCAAACGTCCCTCCTTTGTGACGTCTCAGGCTACAGACACCCTCCTCGGGGCTCCCACTGTAGTCTATATAGGCTGCCATCACACTGCTTACTACATGCAATCTGTGTATCTGTTCCCAGTCCTAAAATGGGATTTCCTGGTGGTGGGGATTATATGGGGATTATAGTCCATTCTTCTCTGGAAGTGGAAATAGGAAGCACTTAATTATTCTTTAACAGTATTTTTTTTAAAGATTTTATTTATTTGACAGAGAGAGAGATCACAAGTGGGCAGAGAGGCAGGCAGAGAGAGAGGAGGAAGCAGGCTCCCTGCCGAGCAGAGAGCCCGATGAGGGGCTGGATCCCACGACCCTGAGATCATGACCTGAGCTGAAGGCTGAGGCTTAACTCACTGAGCCACCCAGGTGCCCTTAACATTATTTTTTTTTAAAGATTTTATTTATTTGAGGGGGGGAGCGAGAGCACAAGTGGGGGAGGGTGTGAGGTGAGGGGAGAGCAGAGGGAGAAGCAGACTCCCTGCTGAGTAGGGAGCCTGATGTAGGGCTCATCCTAGGACTTCAGGATTATGACCTGAGCTGAAGGCAGACACTTAACTGACTGAGCCACCCATGCACCCCAGTAAGCACTTAATTATTAAGTGTGAGGATAATAAATTACCTCATTGATACCTCTCAGTAAGTTTTGAACAGAAAAGACTGAGGAGCTAGGATGGAAGATCCTGCCTGTAAATTTTAGTCATCCCTTCACATTTCAAAGGCTATCTAGTTTGTTACCTGTCCTGTTCAAAGTATATTAATATTTCTTCTTCTATTACCAATATAGAATAAGCTTCACCGAATAAATTCTTCCAGATGATGCATCATGGAACATAGTGGTTTTTAAAAATTTTCACATCTTATTTTATATATTATTTTAAAATAATTTTAAACTAACAAATATGTTTCAAAAATAGTAGAGTTCTCTTCGCTCAGTACCGCCTACTGTTAACAAATTACAAAACCATACTATAATTATTTAAAGCAGGAAAATAACATTGAGTCAGTAAAATTAACTATTCTGTAGACTTATAGGAACTTCCCAGTTCTTTCCCACTAACGTACTTTTCCTGGTGTAGGATCCCACATTTCATTTACTTATCAGTACCTCCTCCAATCTGTGACAGTTCTCCACTCTTCGTCTTTCATGACATTGACACTTGAA
This sequence comes from Spilogale gracilis, assembly GCA_004023965.1. Lineage (NCBI taxonomy): Eukaryota > Metazoa > Chordata > Mammalia > Carnivora > Mephitidae > Spilogale > Spilogale gracilis. Next base: position 6,086 of record PITA01023493.1, read on the forward strand.
AAGTAGCAGTTAGTTATTGTGTGGAAGGTCTCTCAGTTTAGGTTTGAGAGACCTAGGTTTGACTCTCGGCTCTGTGACTTTCTATCTCTGTAGTCTTGGGCAAGCCAGTTTCTCTGGGACTCATGTTTCCTTGTTGGTAAAATGGGATAATAATACTGGCTTTGTGTTTAAGAAAATTAAATGAGGCCATATATATTAAAATATCTGGAATATAAGGCCATACAACAAATGCTAAGTCCTTTATCCTTGTCCCTGCCTTTCAACTATTTTGAGCAGAATTTTGTGCTAGCATGTCTTACCCATATTTTAATGTCTTCTTTTATGGATAAAACCAAATAAAATTTAGCCGTCAAGTGAGGACTCGGGGTCATCATGATCAATAGCCCACTGCCGTATTGTGTAAAACAGTTCTGGGGCTGACTTTGTTCTCTCTCACTGGTGACCCCTCTCATCTCAGTCTGCCTACCTGGAAGGGCCTCCTCATTCCCTTTCTGATTCTCAGCTTGAGACACATGGAGAGCCACTTCTCTCACATATTCGTCAATGATATACTAACTCTACTGAGTGTCAGGCACTGTGATAGGATCCTGGAAAGGGTGATAAGTTATCTCCTATCCTTGTTGATTTTATGGCTGATGAAGAAACAGACAAGTAAACAGTTAATTCAATGTGATCAATTCTATAAATGATTTAATGCCTAGGAGCACATAAAAAAAATTCCTAACCTGGACTTGGGGAGAGTCAGGTTAGGGAACGTTTCATGACGAAGGTGCCATTATGTTTCAGTTAGGGTCTGCAGAATGTAGAGCAATTAACCAGATGGAGGAAGAAAGAGAGCAAAAGGCAAGTAGTTTAGAAACAGATATTAGAACTATGTGCTGAGTGAAAGTAAATTGGTTCTGAAAAATAAACCTCCTGTGTTGTAAACTTGCAGCCTCACAGAGATCTCGTGCCAGGACCTCAGGGGCTCAGAAACTACACCAGGAAACTCCTGGCCCCAAGGCTGGCTTCTGGAGGCTGCAGCTGACAGGCCTAACCCTTTGGATATTATGCTGAGCTTACCTCTTTCAACATCTGTGAACTAAAGTAAGTAGAATTTAAGGCTACAACTGGCTGCTTGTTCCCATTTCAAAAGTATAACAGGTTAGCCCCTTTTTGACAGAGGAGTTTCTTGCTTCAAAAAAAAAAGATATCAAGGGCAATCAAAAAGTCCTTTATAAACTACTCTTCTAACTGGGTTGGCAAGAGAGGTTTTGAGGCTTTCCTAAGCTTTCTTCCCTCCTACAGCCCTCATTCCCGTGGCCTCAGAGGTCTGGTTGAACTCCATCTAACTCCGAAGTCCTAGTCTAACCATGTAAATCTGTGAACTTGGCAAGTGTTACAAGTATATTATCTGTTAGATATTGGAACTTAGGAGAATCCAATATGAGATTTTCAAACTAAGAGGTTGCCAGTCCCTAATTTACTCTCCCCATCATCTTCTGTTTTTTCATGTGAAGGGTAAATAAGCTGAATTCCTGCAGTTTTCTCCACAGGGAGTACTTCCCACACCTTAACGGCTTCTAACTTAAAGCAGTAATATTACATACCGTCAACTGGTGTATCAGGAGGTCCATTAAGAAGGTAATCTTGTTACTAAACAGAACATCGGTGCAATTTTCTGAGCAGTTACTGCAGGTGAGGTTGTAAACGTTGATTGCATTGCAGAGAGACCTAACGGAAGGAGAGAAACACCATTTGTAAAACTTGAGCAGCTCTTCTGTACACAATTTAAAATACATAAAATGAATGGTACAAAAGCAACAGGCATAAAAGGGAAATCATTCTGAAAAAAAAAAAAGCCAAATATTGGGTACAAGACCCATCAGCTAGATATAAAGGCTTATAGTTTTTTATCCAAGGTCAGGTGTTTGTTCGTATCTAATACTTGCCTCTTACTTGATTCTTAGTTACACAGCAGAAAATGGAAATGTAGTTAATAGTCTGATAATGTATTTTTTAATTTAAAATGGACTTAGTTAACATATAGTGTGGTACAGGTTTCTGGAGTAGGATTCAGTGATTCGTCACTTACATGCAATATCCAGCGCTCATCGCAAGTGCCCTCTTCTAAAAATTTTTTAAAAAAATATTTTATTTTTTATTTATTTGAGAGACAGATAGTGATAGAGACAGCGAGAGAGCGAGCACAAATGGGGAGGCGAGGGAGAAGAAGGCTCCCCACTGAGCAGGGAGCCAGACTTAGGGGTTCATCCGAACCCTGAGATTATGACCCGAGCCAAAGGCAGACACTTAACTGACTAAGCCAGGTATCCCAACTATTTTTTTTTAAAGATTTATTTATTTGGGGCGCCTGGATGGTTCAGTGGGTTAGAGCCTCTGCCTTTGGCTCAGGTCATGGTCTCAGGGTCCTGGGATCGAGGCCCGCATCAGGCTCTCTGCTCAACAGGGAGCCTGCTTCCTCCTCTCTCTCCGCCTGCCTCTCTGCCTACTTGTGATCTGTGTCTGTGTCAAATAAATAAATAAAATCTTTAAAAAAATAAATATTTATTTATTTGAAAGAGACAGAGGACATATGCGCATGGGGGGGAGGGAAGGGGTAGAAGGAGAAGAGGAGAGAGTTTCCAGCAGACTCCCTGCTGAGGGAGGAGCCTGACATGGGGCTTGATGCCATGAAACTAACATCATGAGCAGAGCTGAAATCAACAGTCAGGTGCTCAAACCAACTGAGCCACCCAAGCATCCCACAACAAGTCCTCTTTTTTTTTTTTTTTTAAGATTTTATTTATTTATTTGACAGACAGAAACACAAGCAGGGGGAGTGAGAGAGGGAGAAGCAGACTTCCTGACGAGCAGGGAGCCCGATGTGGGGCTTGATCCCAGGTCTCCAGGATCATGACCTGAGCTGAAGGCAGATGCTTAATGACTGAGCCACCCAGGCGCCCCAATAAGTGCCCTCTTTAACACCCATCACCCATCTAGCTCACCCCCCCACCTCCCTCCCTCCATCAACCCGCAGTTTTTCCTCTATTGTTAAGAGCCTCTTATGGTTTCCCTCTTTCCTTTCCCCCTTCCCATATGTTCATCTGTCTTCTTAAATTCCACATATGAGTAAGAGCATATGGTATTTGTCTTTCTCTGACTCATTTCACTTAGCATAACATACTCTAGCTCCATCCATTTTGTTGCAAATGTTAAGAGGTCATTCTTTTTGATTGCTGTGTAATATTCCATTGTGTGTGTGTGTGTGTGTGTGTGTACACACACATCTTCTTTATCCTTTTATCAATTGATAATGTCTTAATAATCTAAAGATTAGATACCTATCACCCAGGAACTCTGGGACCTAGAACTTTGAATAGTTCATGAAACAAAGGTCTGTCAAAGCTCTTCTTCCCAGACCTCCTGGTCCCGGATAAAGGCAGATGAAGGATGAAGGGAGAACATATGAGGAGAAACTAGAAGCTTTCCTTCTGAGCTAAGAACTGCAGAGTTGTGGGGACTGAGTATCCCACCTGCTTGGAGACTACATGGTCATGGATTCAGAGCACCTCAATACAGAAAAACCTAGAGAGTATAACACTCTAAGGTCAAACTGATCAAAGACATGTTTCCGGCTTACGGGATAAAGCCAATTTATATGCCATCATTAAAAGAAACTTTTGGAGCTACAGACTCAACGGGCACTCTTCTGGGTACTTTGAAGACTGTTTAAAACCCACATTGCCTGAGCGATCAGTGTAGATTCTGGCCTGTCTAAATAAATCTCCTGCTTAAGTCCTATGAACAAATGCTTTGATGTAGTCTATTAGAACCAGTCCTAGAAGACAATGGTCCTACAGGATCAGAAACATCAATATCACCTGGGAATTCCTTAGAAATGCAAATTCTCAGGCCCCACCCTAGATTCGCTAAATAGAATTTCTGGGGGTACAGTCCAGCACGTGTGCTTTAACAAATTCTGTGGGGGATTCAGACCCCTGGCTCTAAAACAGAGGCCCTACAGTTGGAGCACTGGAATCCCCTATAGATTTTTAAAAATATATACTTGCCTGAGTTCCTCCCCTGAAGATGCCAGTTAGGCAAGTCGCAGACGTCTGAACGTTTCAAAAGCTCTATGGGAGCAATTCTGATGCATACAAAGTCAGGAGCTGCAGGACCACCATGTGAGTATTCATTCATCTAACAAACAACTAAGTGCCTATGATTTTCCAGGCATGCTAGGTGAACAAAACAGCCAAGCTCTCTGTCCTCATGTGGGAGAGAGACAGTGAGAGAGCCCCTGTTGTACTTTGGTCATCTGTTTGTCTGATTTAGTTGGACCTTGCTTCATATAAGTGATAGGTCCCTAAACTCTGGGCGTAAAAATGGTTGAGAGCAGTGACCTTAGAGTAATATACATCTAGGTCAGAATCCCAGTTCTGCCATTTGAGATTTTGGGAAGCTACATCTTAGTATTAGCAAATCAGTCAATTAGTATCTTGGTACCCATTTTCTCACCTATAAGATCAGGATAATAATACACAGACTGCACACAGGCATCATGAGGAGTAAATGAGACAGTACATGTAAAGTACTTAGGAAAGTGTCTGGCACATGGCTGAGGATAAGTGATAGGCTTTCTTTGGGTTACTAATCTTATTATTTTTATTATGAATAGACACAAATGAAATGTTAATAAATTGAATCAAATTAAAGCACTCTATAAAAGCTATTATTTCCAGGATCACAAAGCACATTGCTTCCCAGATGTTTTCGTGGTGCACTGGCATGAATGAGAAAGGACTCTAGGCCGCAGGGCACCGCGAGGAAGCTCAACTCCGTCTCGTACAGAAAAACCTTGGCCCATATGAAACCCATCTACGATACACTGTTTGGAGGCTCTACTTAGTAAGTACTCCAAAATGCAAATCAGCACCATTTCACGTAACAGACAATAGATCTAGATGTTGCTAAAGAGTGCTTCTCAATTAAAAATAACTTGCATTTATGATAAAAATAATTTTTGTTAATATTTTTTTTAAAAATACGTTCCACACTTGAACTCAGGACCCTGCGATCAGGAGTCACATGCTCTGGGGCGCCTGGGTGGCTCAGTTGGTTGAGCGACTGCCTTCAGCTCAGGTCATGATCCTGGAGACCCGGGATCGAGTCCCACATTGGGCTCCCTGCTCGGCGGGAAGCCTGCTTCTCCCTCTCTCACTCCCCCTGCTTGTGTTCCCTCTCTCGTTGTGTTTCTCTCTGTCAAATAAATAAATAAATAAAATCTTAAAAAAAAAAAAGAGTCACATGCTCTACTGACTAAGCCAGCCAAGTGCCGCCCTATAAAAATAATTTTTAAAATAACTGTAATAAATTTGGGAAAGACAAGGACAAAGAAATAGTAGAAAACTGTCAAGAAATATTTTGGTATTTGTACTTCTGGTTTTTGTTCCCCCTATTCTTATAAATGCACATTTATTTAATAAATACATAATGAATGTTTCTCCAGGACATTTAATATTCTGCAATAATAGTCTTCAGGTTTTGTTTGTTTGTTTGTTTGTTTAAAGCAGAATGCTTTCTTAGAAGATTAAAAGCTTACAAAATCTGGGGGTCCCTGGCTGGCTCAGAGAAGCATGACACTCTTGCTCTCAGGGTTGTGAATTCAAGCCCCACATTGGGTGTAGAGACTACTTAATAGAAATAAACTAAAAAAAAAAAAAAAAAAGCTTACAAAATCTTATATGCTTGAACCAGAGAACTGATAAAACCAGAGCTGCTCCGACTGAAGCAGAAGTGGAGAGCCCCGGGCCCTGCTCTGTTCCCTCCTCTCAAAAAGCCCTGAAGGGTTCCTCAGATGGGTGTGTTCCCATGAAGTGTAGTAAGAACTACTGAGCTTCATATAATTATAATTTAGCTTTGTAACTTTCTGACTAGGAATGACAACCATAGTACAAGATGCACAAAAAGGGTATACGGTGAAAACCATTTCCCTCTTTCTTATGTCCCTCAGCTACCCAATTTCCCACCTTAGAAATCACCATGGTTACTAGCTTATATAAACTTCCAGGCATAATACATGCATACTCAAGAGTTTTTTCCCCCTGTATAAATATTATCATACAAAATCTGGAGGTTGAACTGAGTCGGGGCCATCTTCCTGTGGCTCTTGGCTCCCGTTGCTATTAAACAAGATTTGGAAATATGAGGCTTTCAGGTTCCATTTTTCAGCTTCTGGGTGGCAAGAACCAGTGGGACTGTGCTACTTTATTTGATTTCCTAATCTCTGATCGATACCAGTTCTGTGGTTTCCTGGGTGTGAGAGACCGCTGCGGAATGGCGTTACATTACTTCCTTCCCAAGTGGTGAGGGCCACAGAGGGAGCAGTGCCCCCAGTGGATAATGTCTGGTATTGTTCTGCAGTCAACCTAGAGGTCTACAATGGCTTCCAAAACTTTTTAAGCATCTAATATTTTAAATTCCTTTTCTGATTAAAATACTTATACTGAAAAATACCGCACAATTTTAAAAGGGATGAACACCGTTATATTAAGGATATAACATTTTCCTGCCAATCAATCCCTTACTATTTTTGTATTCAACTTTCAATGTTATAAATAATGCTGTTTTAATAGTCTTTAAGTTATAAGCCACAGGGAAAAAACTCTGGTGGAAGTAAATGGAAAGGAATTTAACTGATATGCTATTGGATATATTGTAAGATTTGGAAAACAGAGGCATCGAAGTGACACAGCCAGGACCAAGACCCAAATCACACACCACTAAATAGATCTGATGAAAAAAACAGTGGGCGCCATATGCCACAGCTTGAACTTATGCTGTGACTTTGGATGCCAGATGCAGCTGTCTCTAATTGTCCAAAGAAGACAGTTGGGGACCTCTTTACTTCTTTACCCTGACCTTCTACTCCTTACTTATCAGCTTCAGAGTGGAAGCCTGGAACAGGTAGGCTGGGTTGTGGAGCTTAGGTCTCATGCCTACATCTTAGACACAATGAAAACTGGGAAGCAGCTCTCAGGTGCTACAGGGGGAGGGCCACCTTCTGTGCTTGGGAACTCAGCAGGCATGGGATATGCTCAATGCCAAAACTCGTGCTCGTAACAGCTGCACCAAAAATATCATTCTGGTTCCTTGGGATGAATTTCCAGTGATGACAATTTGGCTAAAAGGATAGGCACATTTTAAAGATTTTTGACAGACAACTGACAAATCCAAATTGCACATCTGAAGAAAAAAATTTTATACTTATTTATCCTCCCAGAAAGTTTCTCCATGCTTTTACCAAAACTGGATGATCTCATTTAAGAATCGTCACCATTTTGACAGCTAAAAATAGTATTTTTAAAGACTGCATTTCTTTTATTACTAGTGTGATTAACGACCTTTACATGTGCTGGGGTGCCTGGGCGGCTCAGTGGTTTAGTGTCTGCCTTTGGCAGGTCATGATCCTAGGGTCCTGGGATGGAGCCCCACATTGGGTTCCCTGCTAGGCGGGAAGTCTGCTTCCTCCTCTCTCACTCCCCCTGCTTGTGTTCCCTCTCTGGCTGTGTTTCCCTCTGTCAAATAATCAAAATTAAAAAAAAAAAAAGACCTTTACATGTGCTTATTGGCCATGTATATTTTATATTTTCTTGAATTATCACTGTGTACCTTTTACCCATTTTTCTACTGGGGGAGGTTTGTCTTTTTCTTACTGATTTATAAGGTTCTTTACCAATAATAAAGATGTTAACCTTTGACCACTATATGTTGTAAATAAATATTCCAGGGGCACCCGGGTGGCTCAGTCATTAAGCATCTGCCTTTGGCTCAGGTCATGATCCCAGCGTCCTGGGACTGAGCCCCACATTGGGCTCCCTGCTCTGCAGGAAGCCTGCTTCTTACTTTCCTACTCCCCTTACTTGTGTTCCCTCTCTCGCTGTGTCTCTCTCCTTCAAATAAATAAATAAATAAAATCTTAAAAAAACAAAGAAGGGGCGCCTGGGTGGCTCAGTTGACTAAGCGACTGCTTTTGGCTCAGGTCATGATCCTGGAGACCCAGGATCGAGTCCCACATCAGGTTTCTTGCTCGGCGGGAAGCCTGCTTCTCCTTCTCTCAGTGCCTCTGCTTATGTTCCCTCTCTAGCTGTGTTTCTCTCTGTCAAATAAATAAAATCTTAAAAAAAAAACAAAGAAAAAATATTCCAATTTGTTTATCTGAACTTAATTCTGTCATAAAGAATGTTTTCATTTTTATTGGATAAAATCTGCCAAACTTTACTGCATCTGAGTTTTGTGTCAGACTTAGAAGGATTTTCCAATTCACGATTTTAAAAATATTCTTTCAAATTTACTTTTTGTACTTCCATAGACTTCACATTTAAATCCATGATATAAAATTGATTGTGGGATAAGGTATAAGGGAGGGATTAGATTTTTTTTTCAAAATGAAGCCATCCATATAATCCTTTTGTTAATTATTCTATCCTCTAAAATTTTTTTATTGGAGGTTTTTTTTATCATTTTCTTAATGATTTAGAAGGGTTCTCTCATAAATATAGGAAAGGGTTAGTTAACAGTTAAATGCTGTTAGTATTTTTCCAGTTTATTCACTGCCTTTCATTTTGCTCATTATTTTTGCAGTATTTTTTTTTTATATATTGAAGTGAAACAATTTTATGTGGTCTAACAATTTTTTTTCTTTGTGGTTTTACTTTTTCTTCCCTTCCTTTGTTTTAAAAGTTCTTTCTCACTATGAGATGGGGTAGCTATACATTTGTATCTAGAACTGGTATTTATTTTTTCCTGAATTATCACTGTTGTGTAGTAATTTTAGGGTTTTATAATTCACCAAATCACTTGGAATTTATTTAGGCATGCAGCGGAAGCCAGAAGCTAAATTTATCATCCCCCTCCCTTAATAGGTTATTGAAAAATTCACCTATTCTCTACTGGCTTGAAATGGTATCTTTATCATAACTAAATACAGGACATACTCCCTGGTTTCCTAATCTAATTGATAATTTTGTCAAGCATTGCACCATATTACATGGTTTTGTGTATTGTAACTTTATAGTAGGATTAATATATAAAATTGTAGATCCCTAAAGACTTAAAAAATAAGGGTATTATATTCAAAATGACATGGAATCTTACATCTTTATAAATATATCCTATTTTCCTCTTTTGTTTTGATCTGTAAATTTTATAACTGACTTTTAATTTCTATTTTTCTGTTTTATTCAAGGAACACGGCTTGCCTACAATCATCTGAAGAATATCATAAAACATCAATAAACATACCCATAAAAAACACAAGGTATAAGATTTTACCCTAATGCTCTCTGTTACTTTAAAGAAAATGCATTTACTGGTAAAGTGTGGAATGTCCATCTATATCATCTTTTGCCCACAAAACTCCCCCAAGAAACTTCTACAAAGAAACTACGTTTTCTTGAGAAAAAAAGGGGGGGGCACCAAAAATATCAGGGTCAGGAAAAACTTGTCCACTCGGTAAAACTTGTTTGAAAGCACCGATTTGAAAAGCACCTGTCTTAGAAAGATCACTTCTTTGAACCCAGCCTGGGTGGTCTGCTCAAGGAGTTTTCCCGTAATTTAAAACTCAAATGACTAGAAGCACTTTTTAACATCAAACAGAAAGCCCCAGATTTTAAAAGTATCTTCTGAGAAGACATTAAAATCTTACTGTCCATTCTGTCAGAAGTACACTGTGGCTGGGCTGAGATAAGGGCTTTGTGTCCCAAATGACCCTGACTACAATAAGGAATCTTATGTCAGTAAGTCCTCTCACTGAGAATGTTGCCTCTGAAAAACAGAGGACAGAAAAGGAATCACAAAACTGGGTATTTTGGCAATACGTACAGTAACGTATTTGGATACAAAAAGGACAGTAGTAGCAAACAAGTGTAGTACAACTCAGACATTAAGATTAGTACTTATACTTAGGAAACAGTTAAACAGAAAAGCCCCAGGTGGCTGTCGCCTAAGAGGATTTGATAATATAACCTAGGAAGTACATAGTGTATTTTATATCCTTATATAGTTTGTAGCGCTTGAGACTTTTCAGAAAATACTGCTCACCAAAATCCACCATCTTTTACCTGTGTCAAGACAGCAGATGTTTAAGGACAACTAGCATGGGCATTTTAAAACCAGAGTCCCAGTACATATTACAACTTACTAAATTCCTTTGGTTTGCATTAAGCATTTAATAAATGATATACAGTTACATACATGGGGGAGACTGAATGAGTCTACATTCCTACAGAGCAAAGTTCTGTGCTAAGCAGGCACAGCAAATCCCAGAGTCTCATCAAGAGAACCGCAAAGAGAAACTTGGACTTTTCATCAATTATTCTTCCAACCTGATGTGGGGAAGTGAGGAAAAGTGACAGATCCTCAAAAAGCACAGAGGATGGTTCGCAAATGAGACAGAATTAGCCTGATGCAGGGCTTGGTCTCACCACCCTGAGATCACAATCTAAGTCGAACCCAAGACTTGGACCTTTAACTGACTGAGCCAACCCGGTGCCCCTCTTCTGGGTAAGGTCCTCGCCTGATTCCTCCTCTTTCGGGCCATCACAGTGTGCAGTACCGAACCGCCTGAGCACAGAGATATCTGACGAAGGGACAACTGTCTTCCTTGTTTCAAGCAGAATATATAAGAATATACAACTATGGAATATATTAACACATTAGCTACCTACACTTTCCACTATTCTATTTTTAAAACAGTCATCCGAATGAGTAGAAGTAGGAACCATGCCACCTACTATCTTATGGATGCATAGTGATATTTCAGTTTCAAGTTTAGGGTTAAGGTTTTTTTCCCCCTTTAAACTGTTCTATATAATAGCTCTCTATCGTTTCTTTGACACTGAGAATTTTGGCCCTCAAAGGCCTCAAGGATGACAGAATTAGAGTATCCGTTAAGTATAACCTACTTTTATGCTACAACACACAACAGTCTCGGAAACACAAAATTAATAGTACCACTACTAATTATAATTACTAAAAACAGTTAAAACGTATTTTGGCATCTGCCATATGCATTCCTCACCTCCAATGAGGTTGTATTACTACACTATCACATTATCAGCTACACTATAGTCATTTCCAACATACTCTCCCACTGAATTTGTTTTCTCTCAGTAGTATTTATTGCCACGACGCACTCCGCCTGACCCAGTGACGGGCACGAGGGAAATGGTAAAGTCAGTCTCCACCCTGGAGGGCGCGTCTAGCCTCCTGGGGGAAGCCGCAAAAGGACAGAAGCTTCCTGCTGAGGGGCAGTCCTGCCGATGGCCACAGGTGGAGGTCAGGACACAGAAAGCTTCCTGAGGACGGCAGCCTTGGGTCTAGGCAGCCCCTGGGAACCATGTGGTCTGGGCCCACCTGCAGGACGGAGGCTGATGGGAGGTCCTATGGGAAGCAGGTAATCAGCAGGAACCAGGAGGCGGTGCCCACCAACTTTTTCGCGGTGCTGATCCTGGAGGCGGCAGGCCGGCAAGCTGAACTCCATTCCCTAGGTGACACACCACGCGCCTGTGGACTAGTCAGTTTTGACATTCTTGTGGCCACAGGAAAGGTGAACTTGTGATAGAATTTGGGAAGGCTTTTTTGCAGTAGATAATGGGGCATTTGGGTTAGCACAAGCTGTGGATGAGGAGGAAATGTGGTGCGTGAAGACTAGTCTAAGCTCATACTGCCTTTCTTGCTCTGGCTCCACAACACTTGGGGTGGGCAGGGCTAGTGAGGGAGCCAATATTCAGGAACAACAAGTCTCAGCTCCACATGGGGGGGGGGTCTTCAAGGGATGCTAATAGTGCTGCTTGACCAAATGATCTTCACTGTGGGGATATAAATTATATATCCTCTACACTTCAGTTTGCATTAGAACTCAATGTGATAACCACAAAGGATTATTGCATTATCACATTCTACAATGTAACATTTTGATAAAACCAAAATTAATTTTTAAATTAAACTATTTTCCTAATTATAATGATGCCCAGAGCAAGAAGTGAAAAGTCTTCAACTAAATGTACTATCGCAAGAGTTTCTTTTTTTAATTGGTCAATTTGGTACAAGAATGAGCAATTTAACTATTCCATAGAGACGTATCCTAATTTTAGGTGGAAAAATCATATATATCTTAAGTGCCGGCCTAATTAAACTTTCTTCATTTCCTAAAATTAACCTCCCACTGAGAAGGTGTTATGTTTCAGAGATTAGAATAATACATTTAAAAATGGAGGGGGGGCATCAAGTTAAAACATTAATTCTAAAGTCTAGCGCTAATTCTGTCTTGTCTAGTAACAACACAGTCACCATTGCCAGTCTTCAGATATGCTTGTAAGTAGGATCTGGTTATGTAATTTTAAATTCACAATTAAACATGCGGGCCCTGGAGAAGACCCCAGGTGGTTTGCAGTGTTAAACAGCAGATTAAAGTCGACAAAACTAATTTCTCTACTTTAATCTTATTAGTGGTACAACAGCTGTCAACTGTAACCATCTCTGTGCAGCCTTTTGAGACGCAAACAAAATGCCTCAATGTCAAATGGAGAAGAGTATTTATCAAACACTATGGCTAATTAGCTTGCAGAACAATTTTTTACTTTTATTGTCTTAGGCAAAGCTTTTTTACTTTTAGTAAACCTTGATCTAAAAAGAGATATTTAGAATTAAAAAGAAGCCTGCTTCAAAATAAGGAACTGTTTATTAACAACGGGCTGCCTTCCAGACTTCACCCACACTGGGAATTAATGCTAATAAACTGTCTTATTAATGCTTCCTGAGGGCTATCCCGTAGTGGACACATGCGGTAGCGTGTGGTTTCCAACTCTGGGATATCTCTATCGGTTACTGATGGCAAGTAAAGACTATGAGAAACTTACTCCATGTGTACCCCCTGACTGAAGTTCTGAGAAGGGTATTTAAGGTAAAAATGAAGTGCTCTATTTCTTTTTTCAACTTCTCTGCATTTCCTCTTACACATACACATCGTTTTAAACAGTTGGGTTTATTTCCTAATTTCTGTTAGATCAGTCCCTCTTGTCCCTCTTTGACTCCTCAGTGGGAAAAATGATTCCACAAACATTTCCTGTGCCTACACCAATAATCCTAAACTAAAAATCCAAAACCAATCAAACATCTCCCCCACCAAAAGTCAAAAGTTAAACAACAAACAAGTAACAACAACAACAACAACAACAACAAACCCTCCAGCCACTCACAGGAATAATGACAGTAATTTTTTCTAAGATAACATGAAATGGTACTTTACTTTTATTAAAAGAGTGACAGTTAAATGTTCACATATCAGAAACAATAAGGCAATAAGGTATAGAAAATGGGCACTGGGCGAGGACGCTCAGTCCTAGCTGCCAATCTGATGACTGATGATAAATCAGTCTCAAGCCTCAGTTTCTTCATGCATGTAAGTGATAAAATTGGTGAAGATATTGCAGAGACTGTTAAATAAGGCCAATATATTTATAAAGCAGCTTTACTACTCCTGTATTTCTGAAAACGCCAAGTGTTTTTCAGGGGTTCAGAGCACTCCTCTACAAAGGCCCCCCCTCCCTCCCTCACCTTCTAGCCATGTACCTGCCAACAAGGCTGTGTTAAATGACTGAATTCCTCTTTGTGTTTGGTAAGATAGTAGCAGCAATTAGTAGATGAGTGAAGAAAACTGATATGAACCTTTCTCTCCCAAATGTGAAATACATAAAGAATAAGTAAAAGGAACCTTTCACTGAGTTGCCATTTTCCCAATTTGTTCATACCTAGGAACTTCTGATACTGTTCCAATGACATTAGGACATTTGTGTTCCAATAACACCCAATGTCTATACCCCCCAAGCACATCCTAGTACTTCAGGCCTCCATGATCTTGCACATGCTGTGCTCTCCGCTCACTTAGGAGGATCTGTTACTTTGGCAAACTCTGAATCTTTTTGAAAACCGCGTGCAAACGTCAGGACCCTCAGGTGAGACTCTGTGCCCTCCTCTGGCAGTTAATTATCCCGTCCCTGGTGCTATTTCTGTACCTAGAGCACACGTCCATAGTTTTACTTAGCACACTGTACTAGATTACATCTTTATGGACAATGTCTTATTTATTTCCACAACTCTGTTGTCCAGCACTTAGTTCACCATCGGGATTGTATTAATTCCCTTGGTGAAAAGTAGGGATGTGTGATGCTATACTTGGTTTTGAAAACAGCTGGGAACACAGGTATCTGCTGGGTGTTTAATGTCATTTAATGGGCCAAAGGATGTCACATATCTTGCGGCAGGCAGGACAATCTTGCATTCTGCCCCAAGTGCCATTGGTGTCCCATGCTAAGGCACAGCAGCTCACAGAGCCCCTTTATACACATTCGCATTTCATCTTCACAGTGACCCTGTGAGACAGGAACCTTCCCCCATTTCCCAGATGACAACTATTACAGCTGATAAAGGTTTTAAGAGACAGGTCACAGACCAAGTACTGGCGAAGCTGGTGTCTGAACACCAAATCCCAGCTGAATTAAATCTATTAGTGCATTATATTCTCTCTTCTCTAATTCAAAATGCAGATATGTCTGGCTTGAGTTCCGAGACAAACCAAGTGGGAAGTGAATATGTTTACAGAACTAAATTTTAGCCTAAGATACATGACATAGTAGACAGTACGTATTTGTAAAATATGATATAATCTTCATCCTATGTAGATGTTTTTCAAGAATTCAAGCCCCAGATGGTGACAAGAGAAGAGAGTTACAAAACTAGGAAAGTGCTACATAATTCGTAATTCTGAAAGTGCCGAGGCATGTTTTCAACAAGGACTGCTGTGTTACACTGTCTAGAACACCAAAGGTTGGCTACAACTCTCCCCCAACTGTTTGATGCCTTGACGCTTTGCCCATAGAAATCATTGCTGGGGTGCCTGAGTGGCTCAGTAGGTTAAACATCTGCCTTCAGCTCAGGTCATGATCCCAGAGTCCGGGGATTGAGCCCCACATCAGGCTCCTTCCTCGGTAGGAAGTCTGCTTCTCCTTTTGCCTCCTCTTCCCCCTGCTTGTGGGCTCTCTCTCTCTCTCTCTCCCTCTCTCTCTCTCTCTCCTCTCTCCCACTCTTGTTCTTTCTCAAATAAATACATAAAATCTTTAAAGAAATGCATTGTTGACTTTATGAAGGAAATTAATAAGAAAATCAGATTCACTTAATAAAAATTAACTTTACCATCTTTGCTAGAATACATCAATTTGAAAGGTGAGAGATTTGTATTTACCATAACTCAAATGCCAACGTAGAGAACTATTTATATGCATTTTGATTTCCATAAGGCAATTGACCTGATCTTTGAATCAACAGCTAGACTTGGTGAAAACAATTCAGGAGAAGGTAAGAGTGTAACGAAAACTGAGCCTCAGGGAAGTTATGAGTAATAATGTCCCAGGAGTGATTTAACAATGATAGTCCAGTTAAAGATTTTCTTAAGTAGATAGGTAACCAAAATGTTTGATAAAATATTACAGGAGAGCTTTCTACATAGGAAGCAAATAGCTTAATGTAGATTGGACTATGAAAAAAAACCCTGAAACTGCTAATGTTATTAGAAAACATGAATCCAGCATCTACGGATGCAATTTTGGTAAAACAACCCCCCCCCCCCCCAGAGTGAAGTCTTGCACGTCTTATGGATGAGAGACAGAGAGGGATAAGAGATGATGCGATGCTCCGAAGCTTGCACCACGTTCTTGAGGATGCCATGCTCTGGGGTAGGTGATGAATCATAAGGAGATACTGCTTGGGTTTCCCTGAGAGAGACAAAACTGCAATCCCCAAAAAGGTTGCCCTGAGAAGATACAAGCCAGTGCTATTACTCCTTCTGTTAAATACTATAAAGTGACTTAACTAATAATGACAATTTGTCTCTCACAAATGTTCTCCCCTAGCAATTGAAACCGTGCCATTAAAGGCATATTATTCAGTCATTAAAAATGTAATGAAGCTTTATCTTGTAGAGCAGGACTGATGTTCTGAGCTGCATTATGCTGCCAGGATTCGGGTGGTGGAGGGAGAGCTGCTCTCGCACTCTTCCCACCTTCTAAACATTGCAGCCTCATTGTCTCAACAGGCAACTGGTTTCTAGTTTCAGAAAATAACTGGTGAAATGATTGAATTTCTCACGAACAAACTTATTTTTATTGAGAAGTTGGATTATGGCCCATTATGATCAAATCTGAGAGAGTAGGGTCTGAAGAAATAGATTTTTTAGTTGTTTATAAATATAAGACAATGTTACTGGGATTCAAACTAAGTCCTAATTATCAAGTTAACGATGAGGTACCAATCTGGGACCCAAGGGTCATCAAGAAAGTTAACACTTAAGAGCTATAAAAAATACGAGCAGTACTGTATTTTGTTCTTAAAGAACAATACATAATGCATTCTCTTATCTTTGATTCTGAAGACAAGCTCGGTACTCTAGGGCATGTCACTTGAGTGTGTCTGCCTTAGAGACCAGGGGCAGCAAGTTCAATCCACATTATTTTCTATGTAGAGTCTCCAAATCAGGGCTGGCAGAGAAAAGGGGAGTCAGGCCAGTCCCAACCTGTAAAGACATTTGACGCCCACAGAGAACTATACCCCAGCGAGCCTGCAGAGCGTACTTTCTCTCTATTTCTACTTTATATTGTGGCCATTCACCCATTCTTTTTTAATATGAAAGAATTTAGAGGAACAAAGGAGGTCACAAGGAAGGTTCTATAACACAGTCAAGTATTTTCAAGCCGATCTAGAGTTTAAGAAATCTTTAATATTGGGGCGACTATGTGGCTCGGTGAGTTAAGCGTCTGATTCTTGATTTTGGCTCAGGTCATGATCTCAGGGTCCTCCTCACTCAGCAGAGAATGTGCTGGGGGTTCTCTCTCTCACTCTCCCTCTGCCCCTCCCCCGAAGCTTGGGGGCACGCACACACACCCTCTCTCAGATAAATAAATAAATCTTGAAAAAACCTTTAACATTTTTATTTAAACGTATTAGGCTCTTTCGGTTTGAAGGGACAGAAATTCACTAAGAATATTTCAAGGAAAAAGACGCATTTGTTATAAGGTTACTGGGAACTTCCCACAAATCCAGGAGAAGAGGAACTACCAGACCTCAGGAGGCAGGAGCACTGCCAGCTCTGTGGGTTGGACCCGCTCTCATTTCCATCTCCCTTCCCTCTCCTGGAGCAGTTCTGTTCCCCTCTTCTCCCAGATGGCCTTCCTCGGCCCTGCTAAACAAAGCTCCATAATGGCCATCCCAGAAGTTACTCCATGCTTTTTCACATTCAAATACACTAGAAAAAAATGAGCTGGAGTTATGCAACTTTCCAACTGCAAATTCCTGAGAGAGAAACCTGACTGGCTCAGCTTAACCTTCCAGGCTGAGTTTTAAGTCTGACGCTGTTGGCTGGTGTATGGCTTGGCTGCTGGAGTCAAATGTCCACTTTTGGTTTAAGTGTGGCCCCCGAGGGAAGCATCACAGCGCAGAAGACAGAGCTGCTAAGAAGAGGTGCGGGCGCAATGTTTACAACACATGGGTGTTCACGACACCCTGAAACACAGGAGCCAACAAATACGAAGTGAATATGACAAACCAAGAAGGAGGGAAACTCATGGTGGAAACTGGATTAACAGGCTCTGGTTTGTGTTGCAAGTCAAGGAGAAAGACACAGATTTACAAACAGTAAAAAACAAAACAACCTCCCCCTAAAATGTAAAGTGAATGAGCCCCCAAAAGAACAGACAAGTGAGTCAAGGGACCAGAAAAAGAAACCAGCTACAGAGCACATGAGGCGAGACATCTCAGGAAACTAGCTTTACGGATAGCGGGTATTTAGCAAAACACTCCTTTTATGAGGAGTTTGTGTCTGCCACCAGAGCGGCTGCTCCACAAGGTAACAGAGCAGGCTACTCCCAACGATAGCCGAAGTCGAAGCCGCTAATTTTCCATGACCCTAAGCTCCCTACGGACACGGGCTATTCCGAATGGTTCCCAGATGCGGCAACCCATTCCTAAGTCCACACATGAGCACGACTGACCCTGAGAAGGGGCTGCCAAGAAAATAGGTTTCCCCTGGTTATTGGGATTGGAAGCCTTCGATCATTCACCTGCTTCTGGAACACAAAGGGATATCTATATTCCACTGTAAGATGAACCCCCACAGTCTCTATGCTATATCACAAGACCAAGAAAGGGAAGAGAAGCCTTTAGGGACGAGACCTCAGTGATCATGAGAAAGCAACTCTGAACATTCTCTTTGCCATTTGGAATGACCAAGCATGCTTTCAGAAGGGATATGACGGCTCTCTCAGGTTGCAGTCATGCTCCAAATGGGATGGCTGCCGACCCTCATTCTGGTCGTCACCCACAGACATGGCTGCTCGTGACTGAGGAGTGAACAAGGAAATACACACGAAGAGTGACTGGCATGGAGGACGCACTGGGTAGTGCATGAAGGTCTGTCTCCTCGCCAACACAAAGGAGCCAGTAAATGCAATATTGCCAAGTGGATAAAATGAAAAAGTTTCATTTTATTTTACTTTGGAGAATAAATTTGTGATATCTTATAAATGATCTTCCTAGGAGGCAAAACTCCACCTGCTATCATTCTAAATTCATTCACTTTTATTATTATATTCAGTGATTACTACTTTACCTGAGAAAGAGTGGTTTATTATAGGAAAAGGTCTATACCACGAAGAAGCAAAAAAGCAACTTAATTTGTTTGATCTTAATAAACAGGTATACTTCATAAAGAACACAGCAGTCAGAAGGACCTGTTTGTTTGTTTTGTTTTTTTTTCAAAACATAGTTTAAAATGGGGGCAATCTTATATATACCAGTGTGCTCCAGTTCTAAAACGGTGATAAAAACCAAGAATACAGTTCTACAATTCCCATTTGGCTTTTTGAATAAGTAGCAGTTAAACATACTTGACGTAATTCTAAGTACACAGAAATTTAAAGACAGAATTAAAAAAAAATTCCTAAAGTCTAGCTAACAGAGTGATCAAAATCAAGAGGACCCTATTTGGCTGAGATGTGGTCATATTCAAAGTCCATAGAATCAAGTTGGTTTTTTTTTTTTTTTAAGATTTTATTTATTTATTTGACAGAGAGAGATCACAAGTAGGCAGAGAGGCAGACAGAGAGAGAGGAGGAAGCAGGCTCCCTGCTGAGCAGAGAGCCCGATGTGGGCCTCGATCCCAGGACCCTGAGATCATGACCTGAGCTGAAGTCAGAAGCTTAACCCTCTCAGTCACCCAGGCGCCCCAGAATCAAGTTTTTAATGCAGTGAGTTCTTTTACTGCTTTATTTCCAGTATGGGAAAAAGAATTTATTCACATAGTCAAATGATATATATTAACATGCCACGATGGTTTACATAAATAATAATAATGTTTTTATAATAACAAAAATAATATATTTACTATGGTTTCCAGTCCCAAGGAATCAGTCTATTTGGGGAGATGACAGTACAACAAATGAAACACTTGGCAAGACAGTACCTCAAGTGCTAACCTGTATTATTTTCTAATGTGTGGGCTATCAATGGTTCACATCAAGATGCATGTGTTCTACAGATCAACTTTAGGTCTGGCACAAACTTAAAGAAGAAGACACTAAATAAGAGCTCAAATCAGGATCCAAAAAGGATCTTGATAGGTGAGGCTAAAAGTTACCAGGATGAAGCTCGAGCTTAAGACGAAAAAACAAATGCCCAAGTAAAATGAGCGGATTTTAGCTCTTTAGAAGCCAAAGTGACACAGAGTGAGGGACGGAAAGCTCAGTAATTCAGTCGGGTAAGGTAAAGTCCACCTTGTAACGACTACAACGGAACCCACTGATACTAGCTAAGTACTTTTGGGGTACATGCACTCTTCATCCTCCCAAGAGCCACCAAGTCCCCCCCAGCACGGCAGTGTTACGGTGTAATGGAGGCTTCCTTATAACAACCAACCTGGCCCAAGGTCGCGTAACTCGTAAGTGAAAAGCAGAGAATTTAAGTTCCGATCTGACTCCATATCTTCTTCTATGCTATGCTGTTTGCATTGCATGGAATTGATGAGACTATTTCTATATAACAAATCTGGGTCCAGAGGGACAATGAAGAAGACAGGCAAGGCTGACAGAGAAGAAATAGGGGGCCTGGTGAGTTCTCCATTTGAAAACCTAGAGTGGCCTGGAGAGGTAACCATTTGGCCCCTTCGCTGTCTGTGAGTATCAAGAGCTAGGGATACCAAGTAAGTAAAAGGCAACCTGGGGAAGACTTAGCCCAATGATTGCTTTTCATGGCCCCAAAGGTCTGCAGGCTTCTTTGTGCAACAGGAACATCTACTGTTGCCTGGAAGGGCCTGGAGATGTGGAGTCCCAGTGAGTGCCAACTGTCCCCCGTTGGCATCACTGCCGCTCTGTGAACACATGATGAAACACAACACAAAGCTCTGACCACAGATCTGGTCACAGCACATCTATCTTCTTATTCATATCACACGGAGCGTTCTTTATGCCCAAGATTTGACAGACCATCATTTATTTTCAAATATTAAAAGCCATATTACACAACTGTCATTAGTCTAAACCAAGGAAAAGGCTAGAATATTCATTCATTCCTTTGTACTTGCCTTCTGTAATTAAAGTGAGCAGGGAAATTAATAGAAGGCTTCCCCAAAGTAGGTACTGCATGAAATGAAAATTGCCTTGTTTCAGGCTGATCTTTCTTGGCAGTGAAAATGATTTTATTGGAGGACATTTGTGAGGAAGGTTGATTTTGGAATACCACATCCTAATGAAGTCCTCTCCAGGATTCGGGGACTCAAGCAGTTCTGCAGGCTTTCCCTGGTTCTAACAAGGCAAAATAACCTACCAAGGATTTCAGAAAGGTCTCACAAATTTAAATTTTCAGAAGTGGGTATAATTGTCAATTTTACATTAAAAAAGTCTGCTGGAAGCAAATATTCACTCCTGGGAGGTTAGCCAGCAACCATCGCAGGCAACTGCTGACACACTCTGTAGGATGGAAAGGGAGCGAGGCAGGGTGCTAAGAAAGGAGAAGCAGGGAGCTGGGGGCGGCAGGGCCACCTGAACGCTAGGTCTAGTCATAGATGAGCCACACGCTAACTGACTAGACGATCCACGTGCTAAATGTTCTTCGAGAGTGGCTGACACTTCTCAAAACCTCTTCTGTTTAGTACTGAGACAAACTAATGCAGCATAGTAAAAACCAAACCCAAACAAACCAAACGCAGCCTCTCTGGGTAAGAGCCATGAAATGCCACAGGAAGCAGAAAACGAAATGAGGCGATGTGACAGGAGCTTCCCGGAGTTGAGGGAGGGAGTTCATCAGGGTCGGAAGGGGAGGCCTTGGGCAGGTTGAGAGCAAAGGAAGTCCCCAGGGACTATGGAAGGCTGAAGAGCAGGGTGGGGGGTTGTGCCCAGTGGTGGCTGGAAGGAAGACGAGAAAGAATGCTTTCTGAGTTAAACCGCTGACGCACGCCTGCCAGAGTGCTCGGAGTCTGTACTAATTTTCACACCACTGGGGCATGTCTCTTGCCACTTTCTGAGTAAGCAGCATAATACGCTCACAGTCTTTATCCTTTAGCTCTGAGAAGTGAGGCTAATTTAGAAAGTAGAGTTATGACCTTGGTCTGTGCTCAGGAGGAGAGAATCTTAGAGTTGCTGTTGGATGCCACTGAGCCAAGTGCAGCCCCACTTGGAAGGCAGTGTCTGGCTCAACACATGAATCTACCGGCCTTCGGTAGACGGAGGCGTGCCTGGGTCATCACATGAATCTACCGGCCTACGGTAGACGGAGGCGTGCCTGGGTCATCACATGAATCTACCGGCCTTCGGTAGACGGAGGCGTGCCTGGGTCATCACATGAATCTACCGGCCT
>PITA01023494.1:0-28027 GCA_004023965.1 Spilogale gracilis
AGCCGAAGGTAGTCGCTTAACCAACTGAGCCACCCAGGTGCCCCATATTTTATTTTTTTTAAAGATTTTTATTTATTTATTTGACTGAGAGAGAGATCACAAGCAGGCAGAGAGGCAGGCAGAGAGAGGAGGAAGCAGGCTCCCCACTGAGCAGAGTCCGATGTGGGCCTCCATTCCAGGACCCTGAGATCATGACCTGAGCCGAAAGCAGAGGCTTAACCCACTGAGCCACCCAGGTGCCACTTTAGCTCTATTTTAATATATGCATTTAATATTATAGTTTGGTATTCACATTGGCAACCTTCATATATTTTTACTATAGTTGTTATATGTCATGTTTGTCCATGTATAATACTTTACCTAACTCTTCTTATGCTATTCAAATTTTCTTAACTCAAGCCTAACCCTGTAGCATCAGGCAGAATACAATAAGTTCAAGCCTCCCTCATTCCACCCCTGACTTTGGCACATTTTCCATTCTAACCCAACTTATTATTATGGGATCTTAGAACTGCATCAAAGACATTTATTAAATGTACTTAAATTGTGGAAGTGTTATGCAATTGTACAGAATCTTACAATTTTTAAGTTGAAATGGAACTGTTAACTCTCTAGCTTTTTTTTTAATAATATGGAATATTAAAAAGAAGAAAAAAATAAATCTATGTTTTTCCTGCAGAGACAATACTATTTGGAACCATTTCTTTCAGTTCAAAATTGTTTGATATGATCATATGCCTTGGTAATTTTATACATTTTTTTAATCAGTGTTACCTCTTTTTTTTTTTTTTTAATGCACTGTATTTGTGCTAAGTTCCGATAGGTATGTTCAAGTGCTCACACTAAAAATTAAATCTTCAACAGGGTAATATCAAAGACACCAGTTCAGGATGTTGGAAGATGTAACCAAAAAAGCTATAGACCATTTATAAACACACATTTATTTTTATTCAATATATTTTGTGACCACAAAATCAATTAAACAATTTAGTTAATTTAGTAATTAAGCAACTATGTTAGCACATAAAGAGGAGAAAGAGGGAAGAGGAGTGCATGGTACATAGTATCTTATCACAGGTATTGATCGGGCCAATCTCTCTCTGCTCCCTGGGAAACTTGCTTCCAGATGGTACTTAATGGTCTTAATGTTCACTGATATCCTAGCCTGATCTGCTTGAAATGTTGGCTTTTTTCTGATATCTTTACTCTGTGTATGTACACATATGGACAGATGTTTAAATATGTATACAAACACATACACACACGCACAGGTAAATATTAGTTAGGTTCGTCCAGGGAAGCAGAAATTACTCTAGACCTTTAACAAATAGGTATGTAATACAGGGAATGAGGTTTCCAGAGCCATTGTCAGCACTAGAGGGTGGACACTGAGAATCACTTTTGGCCTTGATGAAATCAGTAAGCACTAGAATCTCAGTATCAAACAATTTCATTTACATGGGCATCAGAGCAAAGGCCTAAGATCACAATTCTAAACCTCTAAACCTTGGTCTGAGGTTTTCTCTTGATTCTATCTGCTAC
Source organism: Spilogale gracilis (assembly GCA_004023965.1). Taxonomy (NCBI): domain Eukaryota; kingdom Metazoa; phylum Chordata; class Mammalia; order Carnivora; family Mephitidae; genus Spilogale; species Spilogale gracilis. Next base: position 1,543 of record PITA01023494.1, read on the forward strand.
TACTCCAGAAGCATAATACTTCTTTATACTTTCCAAGTCTCGCCCCAATGTCTCTCAATTATTATAGCCTAAACCAAAATTCTGCTGACAAGTAAGTCTTGGAAATGTAAGTTTCAGAATTCCAAAAGAGGTTAAAAAGCTAGGGATGGCATGGCATATAAACAGATAATATCTGCTATAGCTGAGATACTAGATGTTTTATTAAACCAAATAACTTGGGATAATTTTCTGTTCCCATTCCTTTTAAAGATGAGAATAATTTTGAGTGCCTGTAACTTTCTTAAAATGTGGCAATGAGGAATTTTCTTCAGTGTTTGTATGGATTAGAATATCTCTAAATTATATTTCTGTTTGGCCAAGAAGAAAATGTCAAGGGAAGTTGTGGAGGATATGGCTCCCCTGTTTCTTGAGCAACATAAGTACTATTATTAGACAGAATCTTAAGTTTACTAGTGACTAATGTTATTTGGATGATTTTTTTTAGGAAATAGAACATATGGAAAACATTGATGACATTTTTTAAAATCTGTTCCAATCAGTGATGTAACTGGTTTAAAAACATCTTTGATTTTGACAAATATTTGATTGTCACTTATATTTTTAGAGCTATTGTAGAAATTTATATTTTGTCCTATATAACCATAATCCTTTGTATTTGAAAGGGAGCTTTAGAAATGGATTTCCAGGCATTCTGTCCTTTTTTGACCTGTGTACTACATATTTCAAAGATACCATGTAACTCGATATCTGAATACAAGATACAGATAACTGATAGAACCAGATTTTTACATAGTAGCAAAATGGAATAAGTGAATTGGCATTTATGACAGAATATAGAAAACGGGATATAACAGACTTACTGTGATAAATGAGAAACCATGAAATTAATGATGACTTTAAAACCACCTAGTTTCTTATATCCATTCTACTAAATCTATCATTAATATGTTCTGGCCTGGAAAATAAAGATAGTGATTATAACAGTTAAATGGATATTCTCATATCTCAAAATACTCTAATCTTTCCCTATTGTGAATATATTTTTTTAGGATCTTAAAAAAAATATCCTTATGTGGTCTGAATGGAAAAATATGCTCTAAAATGAGTTTCCTTGCTCTGTATATAAGAAGCTATAAAAGAGAAAAACATGCTAAATTGTTCATTAATTTGTTTTTTTCTTAATTTAAAATATGTACTAAATCATTATTATTTATTCAGCACCACTTTATACCCTAAGAATTTAAATCCAAGAGGATGCTGCAAGAAGATGGGATCCTAATTATTTTCTAATAAGCAGAAGCTAAAAAGAGGAGTTAATTAAAAATGAAATAGTATTTCTGTCTTAAATTTTCAAAAATCTGAATTTATTTTAGGAACATATTATTCCATTTTTGTGGGACCCAGGAATCTCTCAAATTCCTCCCTCAAAAGCCTCTGATTTAAAAATATTAATAATAATTATCTCCTTTTTATAGAGCCATTTTTGGAAACAACTTGGAGAGAAGGGGGTCAAATCATCCCTCTTGCCCTGAAGCAGAGGCCTATCTTTGCTGTGAAGCTACAAAGTTGAGGGAAAAGCAAAGATCCAATGCCAGGTTTGAGTCAAAAGTCCTGCCCAATCACAGGGGTGCAGGACACCCTGCCTAAACTACCAGCAATGAAAATGTCAGTAGAATGGATGACTCCCAAAAGAAAAGGAGAATTTTGTACCAGAAGTAGTGCTGTGCAAGCTAACACAACAGATGTCCACCATGCAGACATTCAGCAAGTAATTATAAGAACGATGGGTGTTATTAAATTGAGTTTAAGGGTTTGTTACCAAGGGAATTTAACTTAAAACTTGTCAAGATCTTCCTGATGAGTAGAACAACTAGGAATTTGCTAGATAAAGGGAAGAGAGATGAGAATAGGTCAGAAGAGATATTTTAGACAGAATGAATAGCAAATGAGGGGAAAAATTTTAAACATTGTGGAATATTTAGTAAACCAGAAGAAGTTCAGAAGGGCTGCAACCCTGAAAACAAGAGAGAGAGAGACAGGTCAGGGGAATGGGAGGGCAGAAGAGAGAGGAAAAAAAGGAACCGGGAGTGGTAGGAATTTTAAGCTTGATTTTAAACACACTGGGAAACCCCTTAAAAAGAGGAACAATGTGTTCTGATCCATGTGTTAAAACTACAGCTTTGTTGTGTATAAATTGGAATGGAGTGGAACATGACTTGTGAAAGAGGGATTGGTTAGTTAGCTGACACAGGATTTCTGACAGCAAGGGATAGTGAATGAGAATGGGATGAAAAATATATCAAACTATTGTAATATTACTGGCTTGGGTGATACAATAGTGAATAAAACAAGCAAAAATCCCCGTAACCACAGATTATACCTTCCAATGGAAAGAGAATTTTCAGTATTCAAGCTACCAGTCCTTCAATTCAACCAAACATTAACTAAGAACTTATATTACAAGACACAGGACAAATCTACATCTATCACAAGCTTGACTGATTCTCATTGAAAATCCTCAGTCCTCCAAATAAATTGGAAGAATATAATAAAGTAATGCATCCCTGAAAGAAAATCTTCCACAAATTTATTTTACCTGTGGACAGCTGATTAACAGACAGCTCCTGAGAACAGACTCTTGGTCAGACAACCTACCTGGCTGCCTCAGAACTCCTCTTCAGGACAGGAATCTGTTATACTTCACCAGAAGGAATACTGATTCTTTTTTCTATACCATACTCCAAATGGCAACTTTTATTGCCATTCTCCTGCACCATTGTGTTTTGGATGTGTGAGAGTTTATAAAATTTATCATTTCCCCACAGATTACTGGACTGTGATGAGCTCCATCTGGAACCAAATGAAAGGAATGCTAATCATCCTGGATGTGAAACTGGGCAGGCATGTGTTGTCTTCCTCTGGGGACAAGATGAGTAAGTTTTCAACTGGATAGAATGGTTGCATTAGGTTAAAAGAGTATTTTTAAAATGGTGTTTATGAGAAGGAAAGTTCTGGGCACCCATAGAAGTGTTGGAACATAGGAGATATATTGTGCTTTTTTAACTCCCCTAATACAGTATTCCTACTCCTGATAACAGATGATCTCTTCCTTTCAGAAACTATCCCTCGCCTATGCTCTATCTATGTGATCTGTGTGGGATTCATGCCAACTCCAGTTCCCAGGCATGAGCAAAAGTTCTGGACCTGGGCAATCAGAGCACTTTCTTCCTGGGCCATATTGAGTACTTCATGAATAGTCACGACAAGGAAAACATAGGTAAAAGAGGGGGAGGGAAGTTTGCTGACTACACTGTTTGAACTCACAGAAATAATAATGTTAAATCATCTCTACTACTAGCTTTTTTAATGAGTATAAAGGCTATGTCTGTCTTGATTACTGTATTATTCACATGCAATAGGAGAGTACCTGGAAGATAACTATTTGTTTAATTGAATCAAATCAAATTCAGTTGAGTATTTTAAATTGTTCCTGGACTGTGAAAATATAATTCTGAGATAAAATGAGAAAAGAGCAAATTATATCACACAATGAAATGAATTCAGTAACCCTGAATTATTGGTCTTCCTTTCATTGAGCACTTCAATTTGAAAATTACCCTTTCTTATCTTTTTCAAGTTTTCAGCTCAAATTTAGAGCCAGGATACAAGAGGAAAATGTACTATCTGACAAGTCTACTCTTTCCTTTACGATATTCAGAAGACTATTTTTTTAATCACATGAGAATTTTTCATAGTATATTCCTTAATCTTACTTTTAGTTTATTAAAGAGATATGCTGTAATGTCTCCTCTCTATTTATAGGTTGACTGTTTTGTTGACCAGATATTTGAGCACAGGAACATAGGAAAATTAACAGTTATGAATAGAAATATAATGAGTGGAGTTTGTATATATATATATATATATATATATATATATATATATATATATATATATAGTCTGATATCTAGGTGGAGATATCCAGTATACTACCATCATTAGAAGGAAGTTTTAAGCTAGAAAAACTCATTTCAGAGTTGTCATCTTATAGATGCTAAATAATGTAAGCAGATGAGGAAGTGAGCTCATTCAAAGACAGTATCTATACTAAGAAATGAAGAATGGATCCAGGAACAAACTAGTATCTATGTAGTACAAAGAACAAAACATAAAAGATAAATATAGCAGAGGACAGGAGAGAAAATATTTCATGAAGTGAGATTAATGTAAACTGAAGACAGGTCAAGTAAGATTCATGAATTTTTTTATTCAATGAATATTAGACTACTACCAGGTGCCAGGCACTGTTCTGAGTATTGAAGAAATAGGACTGAATGAAACTGAAAATGATCTCTCTTCTTTTAGAGCTTAAATTTGCTCATTCCCCTTCTTTCCACATACTGCTACCACAGGGAAGGATAGTCAAGGGGCCCATGAATAGATCAAGAAGAGTGGTCCCATTCATCAAAGAACAACTATCCCTAGTTCAGCATAGCTTAAAACTGTTCAGGAAAAGGATGTCACCAAATTGGAGAAAAAAAGGATCCATCTGTTCACCACACTGTCCTTCTGAACCCAGGGCCTTGGGACAACTATATGGGGGAGTCACAGAGCACCGCAGAACATTTGACCAATCCCACATGATTCACAATTGGAGTTCAGTACATACCATCCAGTCAACGGCCAGTGCCAACAAGACTTACAAGTTCAAGGAAAACATTTTCAGCCACCGAGCAGTTTGCACCTGTGTCACTTTGCCCATAAGCACTACTATCCCATGCTACTGCTAGCTACCAGAGGGCAACTTAGAAGAAATGAGAAAAGCACTCCAAAGCACAAGAGACACTGAGGCACCAGCCTGAGGAAACCAGACCTGCTTTCCATGTCTAAGGGTCATATTGCAACAAACTCCCCCAATACTCTACTACCCATCATATCCTTGTGTCAGAATCAGCTTCTAAACAAGTATGTGAGCAGAAAGTTAACAAAACAAACATTCAAATGACCAACAGAATTGATGCCTGTACTGACCAAACTTCATGCCAATACTGGTTCCATCATGGGAACTGGGGACATAGGCATGTTTAATTTTGTAGGCTTCAGTTCCCTCATCAGAAAAATGATAGCAATTCTTTACTTATGAGACATTTGTGAGGATTTAAATAGATCAAACATTCTACATTCCTCATATTGCTCCTAGCATAAAATAAACACTCAGTAAGAGAATGATGTTTATTAATTAATTAAAATAGTCACTAAAATGTATGATGATAAAGTAAATGTTGGTTAAAAATTACTAGTTTACTTATTAACTTATTAAAATGTTTAAATATTATATGTTTCTATTTTATTTTATTTAACTATTAAAATGTTAGTAAAGTAAATGTTGGGTAGCCTCTAATTATTTCTTCAGTCTGACAAAAATGAAAAATATTTCCAGTGAAAAGTTTTCAGATTTATATATAATAATGAATTTCCATATAGGAAACTGAGTACCTACATGGTAGGTGGATTATATTTTAGATAATATATAAAAATAAGACCATCGATGCCTACTCAAATAAAACAATTTATCAAAACACTGGATGGTTGAATAAATTCCCAGGTGTTTACTGAAATATTGTAGGTTAAAATAAATTATAACGTTTATCTAGTGCTGTTTCTGTTTGTTTGTCTGTTTTAATGAACTCAAATATATCCTGGTGAATTGATGCTTAATCACCTTACCTGAAAAGGGCAGGTGTTGACTAGGTGTATATTAGGTAACTGTTTTAGTCACTTCAGGCTCTAACAACAAATTACCAGAGACAGGCTGGTTTTGGAAACAAATATTTATTACTCAAAGTTCTGAAGGATGAGAAGTCCAAGATCAAGTCACCAGCACATCTAACATCTGATGAGGACCTGCTTCCTGGCTTGTAGATGCCTGTCTTCTCATTGGACCCCCACAGAGCTGAGAGCCACCCAAAAGCAGATTTTCTCAGGATTTTTCTAAGGGTGCCAATCGCCTTCATAGGGGGAGAAGCCTCATTACTTCATTTAATCCTAATTAAACATGAATTTTTCAACATATGAATTTTGGGGAGATATAAATGTTCAGTCCATAACAGTAACCATGTTCATAGAAATTTAAAACACCTGAGAAGAGTAAAAATATACCTGTTTTGAAAGATTATGTATTGCCACTTAAAAAAAAACAAACAAAAATAAATGCTAAGACACCAATTAGAATAGCGACAAGTGACAAGTATTACTTTAAGAGTTTCTCAGAAACTATTCATAATAACAAATTAAAGTTGATGTTTTATTGTCTGTTAAATACAGCTTAAATGTAATAAACATGCTTTATCTGAATCACCAATGACTAAGATACAGAATTTAAGTTTTAAAAAATTAGAGAATAGGGATACTGAGTAGCTCAGTCAGTTAAGCATCTGCCTTTGGTTCAGGGCATGATCCGGGGTCCTGGGATCAAGCACCCACCTTTACCCCCAGATCCCTCGTCAACAGAGAGTCTGCTTCTCCCTCTCCTTCTTCCCCTTTTCACTGGTGCTTTCTCTCTTGTTCTGCTCTCCCTTTCAAATAAATTAATAAAATCTTGGGGCACCTGGGTGGCCACTTGTTAAGCATCTGCCTTCAGCTCAAGTCATGATCCCAGGGTCCTGGAATCAAGCCCCTCATGAGGCTCCTTGCTTGGTGGGAAGCCTGTTTCTCCCTCCCTCACTCCCCCTGCTTGTATTCCCTCTCTAGCTATGTTTCTCTCTGTCAAATAAATAAATAAAATATTTTTAAAAATTAGTAAAATCTTTAAAAATTTTAGAGAATAATTTCATATAAATAATAAGGTATAATTCTCTTAATAAAATTGAGGGCCTGAGGAAAGAGAAAGCCAAAAGTGCTGAAATAACCATTATATGTAGTCATTGGAGAAGAGGGGAAAAACCACTTGTATTAATTAGGTAATGCCAAATAGGCAAAGAAACCATTTATTATAAATTTCACATTAAAAATGGTTTAGATTTTGTGTGTATTATTTAAGCATCACTATCAACTCATTTTACCATAAAAACGAATAATCTTTCTCAACATATAAAACTTGGTTCCTACTACAACATGACCTAGTTTCTCTCTCACTTCACTGGAAACTTATTTTACAACTATTTACTGCATATTGTACTCTGTACCTAAGCTTTTCCAGACATTGGGGAGCCCTCTTAATAGTTTGAAGAAGAAACAAACAATAAATGAATAATCACACATAAAACTATTTTTTCTCAGGCATATTTACTGGATATTCTTTGCTTTTACATGTGTATCTACATTTCCTACGGCTTACAGTCCTTCTATCTTCCGTGCAGATTTCCTTGGTTATTCCTAAAATACCAAATACATACAGACTCTTGATTCTCAAAGCCATGTGTTTGTACCTGACCTTATCTTTGAGCCAAAGCCCTGAATTTCCAACTACTCTATCTGATATAACTAACATAGAATATCATCCATCGAAGCTGATTTCCTTTCCTGCTCCACTCCGAAACACTCAAAATAAAAAGACTTTTCTATGTGTCTTTCATTTTTCACATTGTACTGCTAACAAAATCTGATTTTGTTACTTCAGAATTGCTTATTCATTCATCCATTCATTTATTTAACAAAACTTTATTTACCACTTATTATATTTCAGGCACTAGGAATAAAGAGAAAAAATATAGTTTTTAAAACAAGGTAATTATTTCTTAGGGCAAGTTGATCCATTATAACACAGTATGAAAAACAATATGATGAAACGTCATGTGTCAGCATAAAGAAGGAGCAGCTCAGACTGAGAGTGGAATACTCTAATAAGAATTTTTAAAAAATTCAAAAAAGAGTCTCTGTAGCTGTGACTTCAAGGGCAAATAAGGACTGTTTTAGATACTAAAGCAAGTGATTCTTGACAAAGAATCAGCTGCTGCACTAGTACTGATTGTGTAAGAGAACACAGTCTAGTAGGTTCAAACGGCTTAATATGACTCTGGTCAGTAGATTAGTTATCAGGAAGAGATAGGTTTGGATAATCGGCTAAGACATAGATAGTGCTTGAATATTTTCCTGAAAGCTATGAGAAGTATCTGAATGCTCTAAACAGGGATTTGCATAAAAGTCTGTGCATTTTGGAGTATTGTGGAAAAATGACAGTATTGTGGAGAAAGAATGTCATGAATACAAGCTTGGATGCACTGTAACTTGTTAGAGACAAGTTGAGTCTCAGTGAGATTAGTTGTGCCTCCCAATATCACTTACCTAGGTTCCATTCTAGGATTCTCTCACCCGAACTCCTGTGCTCCCATCAACCTTGCTGTACTAGCCAAGATGCTCTCAGGAAGCCTGTCGTACCTTGGTCATGCATATTACTCCTTCTTTCTAATCTCATCTTCTACCACTTTATACTTTATCATATTTTTTCCAGTAAGACTGAATACTTAGTTCACCCAAACACCAGGATAACTCATGATTCAGGACCTTCGCTCCTATTCCACCTCATCTGTGTCTACAAATGTTGCAACTGTTTTGTAAAATCAGTATGGATCCTTGCGGAAAGTCTGATTTGAACATCAAGGCTGATGACACCACACACAAAGGATAGTAAAGCTTTCTGGGGAGAGCAGAACAGTCCTCCCCAGCTAGTCCAAAAAAGGCCTTACAGGAGCAGGGAAAGGAGACAGACAGGCTTGGAGTTTCTGTGATGGTTAAGGGATGAGATTCCTGCATGCTGGTAGGGGTTTGCATGATTTGAAACTCCCACTGGTGTCAAAGGAAAGAATGTGCTTCCTTATCAGCTTGTCCAGATGTGGAGCAGAGGGGAGGAAGGGATGTGAGGCTTAAAGCTATCAGCAGTGAAACAAAAATGATTGAGTCAGACTTTTTATTACAGTTTACCCATAATGTTGCTGACATAACACAAATGATTGCCACACAAAGAGGCATGGTTTCTGTATTGGGGTTTACCCACTCACTCTGCTTTTATTTTTTCTCCATAGTTCCTATCACTACTTGATAAACTTTATTTCCTTAATTGCTTATTGTCTGCCTTTCTTATCAGAATGTAGGTTCCATGGTATTAGGTTTTTGCCCTATTTTGTTTACTGTTTTATCTCCAGCATGCCAAATAGTAACTGAATTGTAGTAGGTGTTCAGTAAAGATTTTTTGAGTAAATTAACCAAAAGTTGAGGAAATGGTACATTGCAACAGTAGACATTTGAAAATAAATCTTTCTTTTTAAATTTGTATTATGTTATGTTAATCACCATACAAGTACGTTAATTTTGAGCTGAATTTTAAAGAAATAAATTGATTTCAACAGACTTAAAAGATATTTAAAGCAGGAAAATGACACAGCATAAAAAGGAATTTGGCTTAATTTGTACTCATACTTTGGCAATTTTTTCATTCTGTTTGGCCTCTAATTTTTCTACATTAGCTTGCAATTTAGTATTTAGTTAGGGTTGCCTCACCTGTCTGCTGAAGCAAAAACAAGTTCCAGCAAGAATGATTTTGACAGTGATTGAGTAAATGCTCTCTGGTGATCTTGTTTTGTCTGTAGCATTAGGTATGGTTCATTGGTGGTATTGATGGAGAAGTTTAAAATAACTGAGATGATTTATGAACCCAATGCTCCCAGAAAACAGTACCTGAGGTATCAGAACAGGATGCCAAATGTATTTATTAAAGTGTAACTAGAAAACTAAAACTCAGGAAATAAATTTATCTGCATTGTTATTAATGGAGTTCTGAAACTTATGCATATAAACAAAGTAGGCATTGCATTAAGAATAAGCAAGACACTTATTATAGTGATCTCAACTATCTTAACTGTTGAAATAGTTTCCTGTATAGCTTCACTGCTTCTAATTTTCCTAACTCTATTGTATACATTATTGAAAGGTTAATCTTCTGGAAGCAAATCTGAGATCTGGTTATTCCTCTCATTCATTTATTCGAACGATGTATACTATCTATAATATGCAAGGCAACATGCTAGATACTGTGATAGACACAGATATACTCCTTGTTCTCATGAATTCCCAAATCATCAATTGTTCCCCATTACCTAGAATAACATTTTAAAAGAATTTATGATACTCTGAATTGGAGAAGAAAAGATCCAATGGCCAAGCAATGTGAAAATGTTGAGTTCAGGAAACTTTAAAAGTACATTAGGCTGGGGCGCCTGGGTGGCTCAGACCCTAAGCGTCTGCCTTCAGCTTAGGTCCTAATCTGGGATAGAGCCCCATGTCAGGCTCCCGGCTCTAGGGGAAGCCTGCTTCTCCCTCTCCCTGCTTGTGCTCCTTCTCTTGCTGTCTCTCTGTCAAATAAGTAAATAAAATATTTTTTTTAAAACACATTATACCTTTGGTTCTTCAAAGATAAATGCAATATTTAATATATTTGAATTTTTTGCTCAAGAATGTGTGTGCATATGTGTGAGTGTTATGTGAAGCAGCTTTGATTGGGAACGGGAGAGGCAACATTCTGTAGAAATGTTTCTTTATTTTGTATCTTTTACAATTTTATAAATGTACTGTAAATGGTTTCACACAAAGAACTTTCAATAGGAACTACCAAAGGATAAAATAATTTATTGATTAGTGCAAAGTAATGAAAAATTAGATCTCATACTGTTGAAAGATGGCACTGTGGATATTTTGGTGGACTAATTGCAAAATTCCTTATAGAAAATAATAAAAAGGGTTTTATTTCTCATTCTAGGATTCATATTATGACATGTTTACACTTAACCTCCAGTGCTTAACAGTCACAACATAAACAACAAAAAGTCAATTTGACTTTTTGAAAATTCTAACTGAATTCCTTAGGGTACTAGAGAAGAGCCATCTAGTCTATTCCCTCATATTCAGGTCGGACTCAATGCTAATGGATGAATATCAATATATTAAATGGTGCCTGCATTTCCTGTCTATAGCATGTGAAATATCACTTTAAATAGCAGATTTCATTTTTGAAAGGAAAAAAAAAAGGAATGAAGAATACAGGACGATGCTACAGTGAAATTATTTAGAACTTCACTTACAAAGTAAGATCATTAGAAAAAGATAATTTGTTCTATATAGAAATTACTTTGTTAAAAACCTGGAGCAGTGAGGATGGAAATCACATTCTTAAATACATCGACAACATTTTCATTATTCTCCCCAGACACAGAGTGTTTTGTTTAGTTGTTATTAGTATTCCCCTTAAAAGTATATTGCAATAAAAATTTTGTTGAGGTGGATGAAAGCTCCTGCAGCTATTTAGTATTACTAAAAACAAATTGATCACACACCTTGAAAACTGCCTATACTCAAAAGAAACACTGTTTAATAAAAGACAATGAGACATAATAATACATTAGCACATTATGCTAAATTTAATAAAAACAAACTTCTGATGAGTTAAAAAATTACATAACATTTAGATATGTCTTTAACAACACTACTTATGAGAAAAACACTCATATTCCACAGATTATTTTGAGACATTTAGATGAATTTCAATAAAACAAAATCTCCTGGATCTACCTGCTATATGAAAAATTATCTTTATTCATTTGAGGAACATTGAGAGTGGACTTCACTATTTAATATAGTCGTGGGATGTATTATTTCAACCAACATGGTCATAAAGAACAAGATTAAGTCAAGGAAAATGTAAGTTCAAGTAAAGTTAAGACTGATGCTTCTTGGGGAAAGGATTATTTTCTTATAGTAATTTCTATCCATAAAGCCAAAATCGTTAAAAAGAAGAATGATATTCACTGGTATACATGTGAGTTTGAAATTAAAATAAAGATAATGATGATGATCAAAATCATGAGGATAATGATGACAAAAACACCTGACAGAACGGCAAAATCCAGTATTTGTTTGAAATGGAATATTACCCTGCATGTATCACTATTGACAAAAATCATACATTCAAACTTCTTTATAAGCATAATGCCATTTATAGTGGGAAACATCAAAATGAATGCATACAAGTGCAAAGTTACCATGTTTTGGCTCAAATGAGCCTACAAGTCTGGCTTCAACAACATCATCACTATGATCATAGCACCATGTAAAAGAATAATGCACATATACGTAGGGAAAGGTATGCATTTGTACATACACTACAATTAAAAAGGACTATGCATAGATGTTCACAATGTTTCATACTAGTCTGTAACCTAAAAATCTTATTTTAAGCCCTCCAATTTTTAAGTTCTCATTGAATCTTGATGATACATAAATAATATATATATAGCTCTTGATGAAATGACAAACACTGATTTATCTGAAAAGCAGAATAACTACTCTAACCATTTTTCTTTCCTTCCATCTTTTCTCTTGTTTTTTGTTTCTTTGTTTTTTGTTTGTTTTTTGGTTTTTTTTTTTTTGTTGTTGTTGTTCCATTGGGCTTTTTTCTCTTGTTTTCTTAATACACATGTACTCAAAAAACATGGTTAATATGGACATTTTCCAATATTGTCCATGTTTTTTTCTCAGATTTTTTTCAAAGAACAGATTTTTCTTCCTGTATTTAGCATTTTTCTCATCTTTATTATTTAACTTGTTACATCAATACCCTATAAGAGTTTGGGCAAAAATAACCTTTCTTAAATCCCTTTTCAAGAAACCTGGAGAACTACTTAGCCTTCTATCTTGAATTAAAAATGTATGCAAAGCAGGTTGCCTGGGTGGCTCAGTTGGTTGAGCGACTGCCTTCGGCTCAGGTCATGATCCCGGAGACCTGAGATTGAGTCCCATATCGGGCTTCCTGCTCCTTAGGAAGCCTGCTTCTCCCTCTCTCACTCCCCCTGCTTGTGTTCCGTCTCTGGCTGTGTTTCACTCTGTCAAATAAATAAAATATTTTTTTTTAAAAATGTATGCAAAGTTATCATAAGATAGCCTTAAAAATTGCTTCAGTCTACCCCTGAAGTCCTCATCAATAAGCAAATGAGAGCATATGTAAATATTGATACTGTGACAACATTCAGATTTTGTGAGAAAAACAAAGATAGAGTGAAGGATAGTAGAGCAGACATAAAACATTGTCTTACTTTACATGATTTCATAACTTCATAATGACAACTTGATTCCTAAAGTTCAATCAATAAATATTTGAGCACCTACCTTGTGCCAGTCACTGTTCTAGGTCCTGGGAATTCAAATCCATTATTTTCTTTTAGTATATTGATTTAATTCTTATAACCATGATAGAGGCTATAAAGAATAAAAAATACTTTATTATGTATTTATGTACCTGCTGCTCAAGATCATATTTTTTGAAAAGCTGTGAATATAGAGTAAGGTAAAGAGTTGAATGGTGAAATAAGTTTGAAAAATTGGTTTCATTACTACGGAATTTCTTAAAGCTTTTAATATACATACTTGCATTGTTTATTTTGGAGAAAGGAAGTGGGAAGTATTTTCAAACCTATTTGTTCATAGAACTCTCTTCTCTCAGAGCAACAACTATCATCTTTAAAAATTATTGCTCCGATAAACCCCCCACACACACACAGAGAGAGAGAGAGAGAGAGAGAGAGAGAGAGAGAGGGAGAAGAGTTAATAGGCAAAGAGAAAGGCCTGGAGGTAGAGAAAACAGAAATTTTATGCGTTATTTTTTTGTAGGAAATCCATGCATAGTGAGTACTAGTAATTTCCTTTTCTTCCTTCCTTCCTATTTCCTTCCTTCCTTCCTTCCTTCCTTCCTTCCTTCCTTCCTTCCTTCCTTCCTTCTTTTGCTACAAAGATCGTGTGCCTTTTTTTCATTGGCTCATAATTTTCTCTACACTTAACATAAATGTGGAGTGAGAGGAGTGTCTCCTCTTAACCCAAAGTTAAGTTTATAGCCTGTTTAAAGTAGAAAATATCGTCAAGGCAAAAGCAATCTTTCTAGCTTCCTTTTATCTTTCTGAGCTCCCTTGTTTGGCAATGATTTGGGATAGATAATTCTTTGTTAAGTTTATCAGCATTTTGATGTTTCCATAAAGTTTTGTGAGTTTTTTTTTTTCTTTAAAGATTTTATTTATTTGACAGAGAGAAACACAGCCAGAGAGGGAACACAAGCAGGGGGTGTGAGAGAGGGAGAAGCAGGCTTTCCGCCAAGCAGGGAGCCTAATGTGGGACTCGATCCTGGGTCTCCAGGATCATGACCTTAGCCGAAGGCAGTCGTTTAACCAACTGAGCCACCCAGTTGCCCCTTGTGAGGTTTTTAAATAAATCACATTTCATTTGTTTTTAGTGAAATGAGTGCTTTGAATAAACTTGCTCTAAGATAACTACATCTCAGAATCCTTTATGTATATTGAATATAATAGATACTTTCCATGATAGAGACAGAAATGTATTTATGCTTAATTTCTGAAAATTAGTGAAAACATTAAAGAAATCCAAATGTTCAGAAATAGTAGTGCGATTTGGGAAAGATCACATTCAACCTCAAATATAGGGACAAATAGGGATTTATAGCCAAGGAACATGTGTGTGTGTTTGGTGGGGGGGGGGTGTTGGGAGGAATGGGCCTGTGGATGGGAAAATATTAAGACAAAACATGAAGATAAGAAGATTCTGGCTAATCTGTAACAAGATTCTTGCTGAAGACCCACCAGGATAATCAGGTATCAAGGGTGGGGATTCTCTCTAAACTGGCTTAGCAGGATTCTCCCTAAAAGTGGACTCTTCACCTCTGGTAAGGACTGGGGCCAAAGTTGAGATCCCCTTAAAAAGATGGCTCAGAGAGACCTGTCAAAAGTCATGGAATAAAGTCCTTGCACTAATATATTATAGATTCATTAAACTCTTCTTGGGAATGCTCATTCTTTCGTCCTGAAGTGTTAAGTAAGTAGTTACCATGTTCCAGTTACACATTTAGGCAATGAGGAATCCAATGTCTGAGAAAAGAGAGATAGTGAGGGTAGTTCTTGTAAACAAATAATGTGAAATATTGATATTCTTATGAAGAAAATATATTAGGATAATGCTATGATGAGTGGCAATAGAAAAAAAAAATAAGGGTGCTCTGGGAAGATTTTCTGATGGGATTATATTTGAGCCCAAACTTGGTGACTGAAAGGAAGTAACCACAAAGAATAGTGGGAGCAGCATCCTGGACAGAGACAACCAGTACAGGGTCCTCAGGCAGGGACAAATCTGGGATTATACCTTAAGCAAATTCCCTGCATCTGCCCTTGTTCTTCAGACTGTCATTTCCCTGCTCAAAATCTGGCAGTGACTCCTGGCCTCAGCAGGCTAAAATCCATGTCTGTGGGGTAGCCTACATGATATGTCCTTTCCTCCACACTGTGCTCTTCACACGAACTTCTGAAGTCAATTCCTATTTTCACCTTTGGTCATTCGTCTGGGGACATAGTGGCCTGTGGGCTACAATTTGAAGACACCAATTCACTTTTTATGAACTAACTCCTTCCTTCTCCCTCAGCTATATTCATGACTCTCTCTCTTAATCTTTGTCTCTTCTCAAATGTCACTAGAGCCAAAGAATCTTTACCAACCACCTTTGATTTTTTTTTTTTTTAAGATTTTATTTATTTATTTGACAGAGTGAAACACAGCTAGAGAGGGAACACAAGCAGAGGGACTGAGAGCGGGAGAAGCAGGCTTCCCGCTGAGCAGGGAGCCCGATGTGGGGCTCGATCCCCGGTCTCCAGGATCATGACCTGAGCCGAAAGCAGTTGCTTAACCAACTGAGCCACCCAGGAGCCCCCAACCACCTTTGATTTAAATAATATCTTGCCATCTAACCCTCTACCTGCTTTCCTGGTTATTTTTTCCAGTGTGCATATAATTTCTAGTATTATGTATGTGCATATATATATATACACTTATATAGAATATATACATATATTTTTACATTTATTTATTTATTTATTTATTTGTTTATTTTTGTCCTTTAACCCACTTTGCTGCTTCCTATAATGTAAGCTCCCAGGAAAGCAGAGATTTGCTTATTTCATTAAAAATGGTATCTTCAGGGGCGCCTGGGTGGCTCAGTTGGTTAAGCGACTGCCTTCAGCTCAGGTCATGATCCCGGAAACCCAGGATCGGGTCCCACATCGGGCTCCCTGCTCGGCGGGTAAGCCTGCTTCTCCCTCTCTCCCTCCCCCTACTCGTGTTCCCTCTCTGGCTGTGTTTCTCTCTGTCAAATAAATAAAATCTTAAAAAAAAAAAAAAATGGTATCTTCAATCACCCAGAAGAGCTCTTAAAAGTTTGCAGGTATGTAACACTTATTTCTTCACTGTATTATCTCTATGAACTAGCTACTATTACAGTCTCCATTTGACTGATGAAGAAAAAATGTGATTCACAGAGTTCACATAACTTACCCAAACAAGCATAGCTTGTAAGTACAAATATACTTGTATCTTTCTAAAAATGATGTTTTTAAACACTTAGTAGAACACATTTGTAAATTACTGATATCAATGTAACATTTGTTTTTCAAGATTTTATTTCTTCATTTGAGAGAGAGAGAGATCATGAGTGGAGGGGAGAAGCTAAGGGAGAGGGAGAAGCAGACTTCTAGCTAAGTAGGGAGCCCAATGCCTGGGGCTTGATCCTAGGACCCAGAGATCATGACCTAAGCCGAAGGCAGATCCTTAACCATCTGAGCCACCCAGGTACCCCAATAATATAGCATTTATTAAAAACAATAAAAAGTTTAAACAATTGTTATCTCCTTAAAATACAAAAATTATAACTTAAAAAAAATAAACTAATTGTGGGTAAAAAATAAAGACATTTCTGTTAGTCACACATAATTTCAGGGAAAATTAAAAAACTTGATACACAATACTTCTAGTGTATTTATTATGTTTTATAGGTAATGGTTGGTTTACAAGATGATTCTCCATGAGAAAGTTCCATAATTCAAAGCCCAGTTTCCTAGGGGAAAAATCAGATACAAGAGTCCAGAAATATTGCAAATGTTGCAATATCAAATATTAACAAGTATTGACTAAAAGAGGTCTAATTAATTTGTAATGGTTTTAAAAGATGCACTATTGGGGTGCCTGGGTGGCTCAGTCATTAAGCGGCTTCCTTCCGCTCAGCTCATGTACCCGGAGTTCCAGGACCAAGCCCCACATCAGGCTCCCTGCTCAGTGGGAAGCCTGCTTCTTCCTCTCTCTCTCCCCCTGCTTGTGTTCCCTCTCTTGCTGTGTTACTCTCTGTCAAATAAATAAATAAAATCTTAAAAAAAAAAGAGGCACTATTATATATTACTTCTCCTTCCTTTGACTTATGCTAAAAAGAAAAAAAAGTTGTTGTGTTATGGCCGACCTAATCGATATATACAAGTATGGTATTAGGCGATCCAATTCAAAGCATAGCCATCGGAAAAAGGATATAGATTTCATTTCTTATCCTCTGATGTACAAATTTCCATATCTTTATCTCATAAAAGCTTCCATGTGTTTTATATTTTCCTGTGTTCTGGAAGTTGCATACTTCTTACTAATGGGAGAGGCCAGAAGTAAAAGCATTTAGAAATAAACCGTCTTACTAGAAAGTAATACAAATGCAGATGCATCATAAAATAATTATTTTTAAAGCTTTCGGGTGAATATGTGAAATTAGAGATAAAAGAGCAGGTAGAATGATTACTTGATAAATTAGAGTATTGTGTTTTGAAAAGAAGGCAAATACTAAGCAACCAAGACAATTGTGACTACATTATTAAACCCTCTTATGAAAGAAAAAATTCCTCCTCTCACCTGTAGTTTGAGGCTGCCTTTAGCATGAAAGATAGGGTTGCAATTAGAGTGATATAAAGCACAAGTACCAAATTATGTTTATTAGTAGATAAAAGACTCACACGTGTTTTTTTTTGTTGTTAAAAATGAAAATTACATGAACTGGCTCTAATGAAACATAATAGAACATTTTGCCATGATAATATATTTTTTTTCTTTTTTTTTTTCTTCTGAAAAGGCCTTGACTAAAAAAAGCTGTAGAAAGTGCCTTATCTTTAGAAATTCCATTAGCCACTGCCAGCTGGGATCTTAAGGCATTTATCGGAACTTAAAATACAAGTGCTATAACTTTTAGGAATCATTGTAACAGAAATTATCAAAATAAAATAAAAATAAAGGATATAAACTCAGGGATATGCATATCAGTGAAACAACTAATTAACTTTATTATGCAAATCTTAAAGCTAATAATTCACTGTTAGCATGTTCATTAGAACAAAGCTACTCTGTTATTGAATTTTGGAGGAAAAGTATCTTTTTTTGGGAAAAGAGCAAAATGAGTTCTTTTCTTAAGGTGCATTAAATCTTTATGTCAACTGACTTCTCATTTAGTGTACAAAAAGAGGAACTTATCAGACTTAACTTTGAGATATTCAGATGTGGATTTTCCATAGCAGATGTATAGCCCCAAGCAGACTTCTGGCACTCAACAAATTTCTATGCTACTTTTGCTATCTATATGTACTTTAAGAATTCAAATGACCATTATTAACAATTACAGAGAAACATCATTAGAGAGAGAAGTATTTCATGCATGTATGCTCGTACAGAAATACAAACATGCACACATGGATGTTTGCACATACATCTACCTTGTAATGAAGTAAGATAAGAACATTCTCTTTGTTCTTAAGTTTTTATTTAAATTCCTATTAGTTAACATGCAGTGTAATATTAGTTTTAGGTGTACGATTTAGTGATTCACTGCTTAAATACAGTACCAGTGCTCATCTTCGTTTTGTGAATTTTTCAGTAACACTATTTAATTCCTGAAGTAAAGCCTTGCAAAGGTAGGACCTGGAACTATGTAAGGACTTGGAAATCCAGACAAGTGCACGGTGATGATGTAATAACATCTTGAAAAAGAAAACTAAAGTGGAGGAATCAAAGTGAGAATTTAATTTCTAGAAAATGGCTAGCAGCATATCCTTACAGCTCAGCAATGTCTGAAAAAAAAATGCATACTCCCCAAAATTGGCTGCAAAGCCACCAATTTGAGGAAGACACTGACAGTGTAAAAAATAAAAATTATGAATATAGCCTGGATAAGTAGGATGGAAATATGATAAAGATCTTACAGGTGTTCTATACCAACTTTTGGCAAATGAAATAGGATGAGTGAAACTTTTGTAAAGCAGTCTGAGAATATTCAGTGTAACTGAACTTGGGTTTCTGGATTAGCTTCCTAGAGCTGCTGCAACCAAGCGCAAAAACTGGGTAGCTGACAATAACAGAAATGTATTTCTCACTGTTCTGGAGGCGAGAAGTCCCAAAGCGAGATTTTGACAGGGCCATGCTCCTTTTGCAGACTGTAGAGGAGAATCCTTCCTTGTCTATTTAGCTTCTGGTGGTGGCCGTCAGCCCTTGGTGCTTCTTGGCGTTGGCAACATCACCAGAGTCAACTTCTGTCTTCACATGGAGCTCTCCCTGTGTCTTCACATCAGCTCTCTGCTATGTGTATCTGTCTCTGTGTCCAAATTCCCTCTTTTTATAAGGACACTGGTCACATTGAAGTAGGGACTACTCTAATGGCCTCATTTTAACTTGATTACTTCTGTAATGCCAATATTTCTACAGGTCACATGCTAAGGTGCTTGGGATTTAGGATGTCTACCTATCTGGGGTGGGGCAAAGACAATATCTAATTCAACCTGTAACAGTTTTCCAATATATTGCAGAAGAAACATTAAGTACTGGGCCAGGTTCTAAAACTTGGGGAGGCAATTTGAAGACAGAGTAAGTATACATAAAAACCTGAGTTTTATTTTTTTTTATTTTTTTTTTTTAAGATTTTATTTATTTATTTGACAGAGAGAAACACAGTGAGAGAGGGAACACAAGCAGGGGGAGTGAGAGAGGGAGAAGCAGGCTTCCCGCCGAGCAGGGAGCCCGATGTGGGGCTCGATCCCGGGTGTCCGGGATCATGACCTGAGCCGAAGGCAGTCGCTTAACCAACTGAGCCACCCAGGCGCCCCAAAACCTGAGTCTTAAAACAGACTGACTCTTCCCATTGCTCAGAGTACTCTGCATCCTGTGGCTCGTGCCACCACATCCTGAAGTATCTTCATCTGTAATAATAGAACTTCCATAAAAGCAGTGAGGATTAACAGAATGCTGACCTCAAGAGTCGTCCCTAACACACCCTACTAATCGATATCACAGGAGTAGCCTCCACTGTTTATGCAGCAAAGTCCGCTGGCCCTCGTGGCTGGAATCTATGACCCAGACCTATGACTGGTTTCCTAATCAAGGGATTACTTTAACGCTCTATCAAGCTCATAAAAACAAATCCTCCCAAATGCACATAAGCAGGGTTCTTTATCTCCCCACTTCAAAATCTGGTTCTGGTGTTTGAATAATTGTTTAGGAATCTCCAAATTAAAGCTATTCCAGAGAAATGGGAACATGTTTAATTCCCTCAAAAAGATGCTAAATAAGCTCACACATTTTTAAAGTTCAGAGTGGAACAATTGTAATCAATTTTTCTAAGAACGTTAAAAGTAAAGATTATTACTGTATTAATAAATTTTATATTGCTTCTAATAAGATAATGTCACTGCATCCTATAACTATTTTACATAATTTTATATTAAAAATGAAACCCCCAATATTGTTTTTTTTTTTTCAATTCTGTTTCTATACCATTAGATAGAATTATGCTTAAAAGCATAAAGAATTGGGGCACCTGGGTCACTTACCCAGGGTCCTTGAATGGAGCCCTACATCCAGTTCCTTGCTCACCCAGGAGCCTGCTTCTCTGCCTACCCTTGCTTATGCTCTCTTGATCTCACTCTCTCACATAAATAAATAAATAAAATCTTTTTAAAAAGGAGGATAGAATTTTTCTCAAAGATATTCAGGTAGAATATCTTTTCTAATCCTAAACTATGTATAAACTGACTTATCCTTAAAGTAGGGAATATAATACAGCTCTGAATCCAAAAGAGAGTGCAAATGTGCTCAACCAAATACTTGCAAAGGTACTGGAATTGTTTTTTGTTTTATTTTTACTTTGTTTTAAAAAAGCAAACTTTTTATTTTTAGAATAAATTTTGATTTACAAAAAGTCTACAAAGATTATACAAATAGCCTACACTCAGCTTACATTCAGTTTCCTATAGAGTTAATATCTTACAATAGTGTGGTACAATTGTTACAACTACTTAACCAATGTTGATTCATTATTATAACTAAATTCCATACTTTTCAGATTTCCTGTTTTTACCTACTGTCTTTTTCTGTCCCAGGATCCCATCCAAATGCTGTACTTCATTTAGTTGTGGTCTTTGAAATCATGTCTCCTTAAGTAGCTCTAGATTTTGACAGTTCTCAGAATTCCCTTGTTTTGACCATTTTGAGGGACTTACTACATATTTCACAGAATGTCTCTCATATGAGATTAACCTATTCTTTCTTTTTTTTTTTTAAAGATTTTATTTATTTTACAGAGAGAAACACAGCCAGAGAGGGAACACAAGCAGGGGGAGTGAGTGAGGGAGAAGCTGGCTTCCCACCAAGCAGGGAGCCCGATGTGGGACTCGATCCCGGGTCTCCGGGATCATGACCTGAGCCGAAGGCAGTTGCCCAACCAACTGAGCCACCCAAGCGCCCCCCCCCCTTTTTTTTCATTGTTAGACTGGGTTTATTGATTTTGAAGACAGGTACAACAAAGATGTCATTCTTGTCACGTCATGTACATACTGTTAAGAAAACATCACTGCTCTTATGAACCTTGGTCACCTGGATGAGACAATGTGTGTCAGCTTTCTTTACTGGAAAATGACTGTTTTGCCCCCCCTTTTTATACTGTCCTCTTGGGAGTAAGTTACTACATACTGCCGTATTTAAAGAGTTGGGAATTTCTCACCTATATCATTTTTGTTCTGCCTAAAGAACTTTTAACATTTCTTGCAAAATATGTATGCTGGAAATGAATTCCCTCAGTTTTTGTTTGTCTATGAAAGCACTTATTTTGATTTCAATTTTGAAAGATAATTTTACTAAATAAAGGATTCAATGTTTTTCTTCAACATTGTAATGATATCTCTCACTTCTTGTTTGCAAAGTTTAACGTGAAAAATCTGGTATAACTGTTAAATTTTTCTCCATAGATAAAAAGTTTATCCCATCCTCCTTTAGCTTTATTCAAGATTTTCTTTATCTTTGATTTTGTGCATTTTGGTTATGATAGTCCTAGGAGTGTTTTTTTCCATATTTATCCTGCTTGATTCATTCTGAGCTTCTCAGATCTATGATTTGGTGTTTTGGAAATACAAATATTTTATAAAGCATACAAGGACTCACAAAATTGTAACCTATATCATATTTCTAGTGTCATCTTCCATTTCATTTTTTCATACAATCTTTGCTCTAATCACTAAAATCATTTGTTATTCTCTGATACACCTTCAGATTCTAAATATCTAAATTGTGTATTCTATAAGCCATAGTACCTTCAAACCAAATGTAGCTCAAATATTACTCATGTCTTTTTTTTTAAGATTTTTATTTATTTGAGAGAGAGAAACACAGCCAGAGAAGGACCTTTGCCCTACCAACTGAGCCACCCAGGCGCCCCACTCATGTCTTGATTCTCCCAACGTTTCTGTTGCCATCTGTCAAGTACTAATAGGCATTAAGCAACTCAGGTCACTCATTTAGCCTTTATCTCTCTATTCCACACATTATATTTCATCCTCATTGTTATTCACATGAGAAATATGGCACTTGTAATAATTATGGTAGTTTACCAGGCTTATTGGTTGGCTTAGCCTTCCATAGAGTGCACTCTCTGAGGAGTGAGACTGTAGAGTTGGGAGTTTTTAGTTGCAAGCAACAGAAAATGACATAACTAATTAAAACAAAGTTTTTGTTTGTTTTTGAGAGAATACTAAATGACTACAAGATGTAGTACGACGTCTTAAGAACTTGTTCTGTGTGTGTGTGTGTGTGTGTGTGTGTGTGTGTGTTATGTTAGTCATCATACAGTACATCGTTAGTTTTTGATGTAGTTAAGTGAGAAGAAAGAAAGGAATGACCGCCAGATGTGCAGCAAAATTCACACCACAGAAGTAGTATAGTGAGACGACTCTTCTGTTAACATGAAACTCTGAACATTGTCCATGACATTGCCTCCACTCCTGTCCCAGGAAACAGGATATTGCTGACAAAACCATATAAACTTCCCGGCACCTTTCCCTCACTGGTTCCAACTCAAATCCGGGATGTTTGCAGCCATTTGGTCCTCTTAAGTCACTGTCCACTTAAGTAGGAAAGGATCTGGACATGCCAAGTAGCTGGTATTTCTGGGTTCCTTCGTGATGGTGAGATCTGTCTGATGTGGAGCTTCATGTTTAAAAGCATTAGATATAATGCTCTGTGCATAGAAGGGGATTGAGGTTCAGGAACTGGGCAATGAACAGCGTGGCCACAAATCTCTGAGGTGACTTATCTATCTTCAATAGCTAAGACTCTGCTTAATGTGTAGTAGGTATTTATTTATTTATTTATTTTTAAAGATTTTATTTATTTATTTGACAGAGAGAAACATAGCCAGAGAGGGAACACAAGCAGGTGGAGTGAGAGAGGGAGAAGCAGGCTTCCCGCCGAGCAGGGAGCCTGATGTGGGGCTCGATCCCGGGTCTCTGGGATCATGACCTGAGCCGAAGGCAGTCGCTTAACCAACTGAGCCACCCAGGTGCCCCTGTAGTAGGTATTTAATAAATGTTTATTGAACAAAAGAAAGGAGGGAAAGGGACAAGGGGAGATAAAAGGAGGCAGAGAGGAAGTCAACTCTCTAGAAACTAATTAATTTCAGTAAATTGGCAAATATTTTGTTTTGAAAGCTGACACACATTGTCTCATCCAGGTGACCAAGGTTCATAAGAGCAGTGATGTTTTCTTAACAAACTCAAGACTCAGCTGTTTTTCTTACATTGCCAATGCATAATTTAACTGAAAAATACAAAATGTAAACATTTTTCTTTTGTTTCTCCCTCAAGATCAAATACCATAAGTATTATAATATTTCTTTCAACTTCAATTTCTTCTACCTATTTCAATTTCTAGAAGTAGTACTTCCCTTCTTCCCTGGTTATTTGGATAGCACAGTCACCACCTCATTTATTTTTTTTTAATTTTTAAAGATTTTTATTTACTTATTAGAGAGAGAGGGGGATGGAGAGGGAAATCAGAGAGAGAGAGAGAGAGAGAGAGAGAGAGAGAGAGAAACTCTGGCGTACTCCATGCAGAGCACAGAGCCAATATGCCTGGTTTGAACTCAAAATCCTGAAATCAAGACTTGAGCCAAAATGAAGAGTCAGTTAATGTCAGATCTCAGCTTCCATTTGTGGATGTGGAGCGGGGGGGGGGGGGGAGGCGGGGAGAGGGCGGACAGGAAATGTTGATATTTAAATTGAGATGGTGGAGCACCATCAGCATTTTTATAATATCAAAACACATTTTCATTCTACATTGGGAAAACACATTTTAGGCAAATTCTCTTTACATTTTATATAAAATACATAAATAATACATTTAGAGAATTTCAAGTAATTATAAAGCAGTAGGAAGTGTAGTTTATATACTTCAAATACAAAAATATAGAAATAAAATGCAAATCTTTTTTATTCTTGATAAATTGTAGAATAATATTACATAAACAGGGAAAGATAGCTTAAAATTTTTCCACATCACAGTCAACACATTCTCTGAAATTATTTTTCTGTAAATTCTTGTAAGCCTATTTACAAACAAATATTTACCAAGTATTCATTGAGAGCCTAAATTATGGCAGAATGTAGGTTAAGAAATGGAAAACAAAGTTTAGTAAAGCACAGGTTTTTCTTTTTTTTAATTCTTTTAACTTTTTAATTAAAATTTAATTAAATTTCTTTAATTCTTTTAATTCTTTTAATTCTTTTTTTTTCCTTTTTGTAGTGTGGGGTGTTTTCTTTTAAATGAAGTATAGTTGACATCAAATATCTCATAATGATTCAGTATTTTTATATATTATGAAATGACCCTCACAATAAATCTGATAACTATCTGTCACCATACAAAGTTATTATGATATTACTGAGTATATTCCCTATGCTGTATATTACATCCCCATGATCTATTTATTTCCAATCTGGAAGTTTATTCCTCTTAATCCCCTTTACCTATTTTGCCTTCTCAGACTTCTCTTGAAGTGTAATCCATGCTTACAAAAGAAATGTCAGCTGGGATTGGGGCGCCTGGGTGACTCTGTTGGTTAAGGGTCTGACTCTTGATTTCTGCTCAGGTCGTGATCTCAGGGTCCTGGTCTGAGCCCCACGTTGGGCTCTGTCTTCAGCAAGAGTTTGCTTGTCCCTCTTCCTCTGATCCTCTCCTTTTGCTCCAGTGTGTTTATACACGTGCATGCATGCTATCTCTCAAAAAATAAATAAATCTAAAACAAACAGAAAAAGATATGTTAACTGGGAAATATTTTCAAAAATATTCTTTGTACTAAAATATCTCTATAGAAGAAAATAAATGGTATTGCAAATGGAGACATTGGAGGAAAAAAGTTTACAGGGTTATGGCATTATAAATATGCTTTTCACTTACGCTATGCACATACTTTCCTATGTATCTCATATATTCAAACACAAATATTTATTGAGTATGTATATTGTGAGCATTTGGCAGAGTAATGGCACAGAGTTGTGTCTAAGATATACACAGCCTTCATGAAACATACATTCTAGTGGAACACCTATGCTTGAATACATAAACATAAATGCAATGATTTCTCCTAAAGAAGAGATAAAGTGGCTAGGTCCCCAGTATCCAACAAGGTAGTTCGCCAGTTTGATTTTTATATATTAAAGTGAGAAATGGGGGATGATAGGACCAATATGTCAACTTGAAAAAAAGTATTTTGTCTTGTTTACATAGCAGAATTCTCTGAAAGAATCCCTCAGTACTTCTGAGTTGTTAGCACCTAAAATCAAAAATTTGTTTCCTGTGACTCTAGAAAATTAAGTACAGAAAAATATCCCCATACTAGACACTCCCTGTTTAAGGAGGATTCTTTTGGGGATACTTCTTAATCATTCAGACCTAAACTTTTCACTTACTCATTTTTCTTGATTTTTAACTCCAGACATGGTGAGCTTAAATAAATGTGAAAACTCAAGACTTAGTTGTATAGTCTTTTATTTAATAATTTAAAATGCTGGGCATGGAGAAAGAAGTGGATTATATATCTCAAGAGGATGGTTTATTTGTTTTAGATTTCATTTATTTATTTGTCAGTGAGAGATAGAAAGAGACCACAAGCAGGGAGAGTGGCAGGCAGAGGGAGAAGCAGGTTCCCTGGGAGCCCAATGTGGGACTCGATGCCAGGATCCTGGAATCATGACCTGAGCTAAAGGCAGATGCTTAACCAACTGAAACACCCAGGTAACCCTTGGTTTGGTTTTTTTTGGTTTTTTTTTTTTTT